>JAOTOM010001615.1:0-74336 GCA_034440615.1 Ashinkailepas kermadecensis | reverse complement strand
TGTGACGTAAACCATCCCGCCGCAGCCGCTTCCAACTCCGTCGTTAGCTTGGATTATCCACTAAAGAGTGATGGACAGGACCACGCCAATACTCTGCAACCGAAGCGGAAACCCGAACACGTACCGAAGCCTGGCTCGACACGGTGGTTAATAAGACCATTACCGTAAGTTAATTAGTTGAGGGTGTAACAAGGAGGCCCTGTTAGGAACTTTCAAACCACGTAACATTGAACTACAACGCGATTGGAATCTTACACGATCATCATCCGTCGAGTGACATTACTTCCGTTTTGCACCATCCCGTGACACATATTTTTGCTTAAGAGTGATGTCTCGTGCCGAAGGCATTCTCATCCCTGCTCCTGAGCCTGTGTGTGGTCCTGGGTCTGGATGAGCTGCTGAGCCGGGCCGGGCCGAGGTGGGTTTGTGTTCCTGAGCCGAGGTAGGGAGCGATGCCATGAGCTGACCGAGATCCTGAGCTAGGGTGGGGGGGGGCGGTGCTCTGAGCTAGCCTGGATCCTGAGCCAGGGTGGAGAGCGGTGCCCTGAGCTGGCCGAGATCCTGAGTCAGGGTGGGGAGCGGTGCTCTGAGCTAGCCTGGATCCTGAGTCAGGGTGGAGAGCGGTGCTCTGAGCTGGCCGAGATCCTGAGTCAGGGTGGGGAGCGGTGCTCTGAGCTAGCCTGGATCCTGAGCCAGGGTGGGGAGCGGTGCCCTGAGCTGGCCGAGATCCTGAGTCAGGGGTGGGGGGGGGGGGCGGTGCTCTGAGCTAGCCTGGATCCTGAGCTAGCCTGGATCCTGAGCTAGCCTGGATCCTGAGCTAGCCTGGATCCTGAGCCAGGGTGGGGAGCGGTGCCCTGAGCTGGCCGGGATCCTGAGTCAGGGTAGGGAGCGATGGCCTGAGCTAGCCTGGGTCCTGGACCAGGGTAGGGAGCGGTGACCTGAACTAGCCTGGATCCTGAGCCAGGGTAGGGGGAGCGGTGGCCTGAGCTAGCCGGGATCATTCGTCAGGACCCTGAGCTGGGACCCTGAAGAAGAAGAAGAAGAAGAAGAAGAAGAAGAAGAAGAAGAACCTTGGGTTCTTCTACGACGCATTCAACCGCTAGGTTATATAGTGTCCCTGGAACCCTGAGCCGGAACCGTTAGCCGGGACCCTGAGCCGGGACACTGAGCCGCGTTTGTTTGTCTATTGGGTGGTTCTTGACACACTTTATGCACGATCACGGCTAATGCCGCCGCCCACACCGTTTCGCCGGTGGGCCGCAGGATTTGGAAATGTCCCGAGTGGTGCGATTGTTGAACCCGAGATCCTTGGTACCCAGAGCTCAACACCTTAACCCATCGGTCATCCCAGCCCCAAGCTGCGATCCTGAACCGGGACCTTGGGCTGGGACCCTGAGCCGGGCCCCTTAGCCGGAACCTTGAGCCAGGACCTTGAGCTAAGACCCTGAGCCGGGCCTGAGCCGGGACCTTGAGCTGGGACCCTGAGCCGGGGCCCTTAGCCGGAACCTGAGCCGGGACCCTGATCCGGGATCTTGAGCCGGAGCATTAAGCGGCACCAGAGCTCGGGCTGGGAAACACTGAGGGGCCACCACATGTCAGACGGGCCGCCACCGTCGACCAGTGCCAAAGACAAATGCCACAATAGCACGTGATGGTGGTGCATTAGATTAGATCGCCTCTAGCCTGTGGCATATCCCGGGACTAGGGGTGTGTTTGTCTGGGTGGGGTGGGGGTGGGGCGGGCGCTGGGTGGGGGCATGCGTGACAAGAGGGGAATGAAAATCCAAGCGTGGTGATGGTCGTGGGGTGGAACTAAAACAGATACTGGGAGCACACAATGATCCCGCTCGGTAATGCTAATCTACCACAATGTCACTTAAAGTGTCATACATCTATACAGCACTGTACAGCACACACACACACACATATATATATATATATATATATATATATATATATATATATATATATATACAACATATCTAGTGCAGTAAGAATGCTCTGATATATTCATGCACATCAAAACAGAAAAAAATACAGGCTGGCCAATAGCAATACACAGGAGAGCAGTCACGTGATGTTACGGGGTCACCCACACAAAATAAAAAATAAAAAACGTCAGGCTGACGAATAATAATACACAGGAGACAAGCCGTATGCTGTTACGAGGAACAATTCAAGGCATGTTACGGTAGAAACAAATGGTGACATGAAGTAGCTTTCAACGTGGAAAATATATGTGTCTTCCTTCAAGGGCGGTACCGGAGGAAGGTTGGGGAGGGGGCAGATTTGTTTCAGTTGCCGTTAAAACTCGGCTACCTTCAACCGGGTGCGTATATATATATATATATATATATATATATATATATATATATATATATATATATATATATATATATAATATTCATATATAATTAATATAATCTTCTCCTTGAAATTGCAGAAATATTGTCTAAAATACTATATGTTGCAACGATTAAGCTATCGCGCACGGCACTTCATCAGAATCAAAGACATGAAAAGTTCACCTTCTAATCAGTACAAGTGTTCAATCTTACATGGCACCAGACATCCGGCAAATGAAACTAATGAAGTTCTGTGCCCCTATAAACATGAAGATCAAACGAGAGGCCAATGGACTCTTCGATAGGAGAGGTAAAATTATCGGGACGAAGGAATTATATAGAGTGAATGGTGGGCATTTTCGATCTAACCAGAGTGGTAGACCGTCGAAAGATGCAGATGGCTATCTAACCCTACCTTATATGGATGAAGCTGTTCTGTGCAAAGTAAACAGGTCTTGAGAAAGTCGAAAGTCAATATGAAGCTTGCATGGCGGTTTAATAACACGTTAAAAAATAACCTAGTAACCTCCTCCTTCACTGATCCTCCCTGTCCCACTGGAAACCGGACTTGCTTTGCTTGTTTGGTTATAGCTAATGGCCGATGCACTGACATAAATGTGGTGTACGAAATCGTTGTAAGTTGTGCGGTGCCACTTATATCGGAGTAAGCAAACGGCTTGTGCGACTACGATTCAATGCACATTTGCGTAGTTTTTGCAAAAGAACAACTGATGCGCCACTAGGCGACCATGCCCGACCATGTCACCCTGATTACGCGATGGCAATCCATTCAGCATACACATTTTACAAAAGACGAGGGACCATGCAGACAGGAAAATATATGAGTCGATCTGTATTAGGGATAGGAAGCCAGCTCTGAACAGCAATGTAGCATGGTGGATTTTGTTGCGATTTTGTGACGATGTAGCATTGTAGATGGCAGTGTCGTAAATTCCAGCCACATGTTGTGTTTATAGGGTCAAATAACTTTATGAGTTTCGTTTTCCGGATGTCTGAAGGCAAGATTATACACGTATTGTACTGATTAGAAGATGAATTGTGCATGTTTGTGATTCTGATGAAGTGCTGTGGATGATAGCTTAATCGCTCCATTAGGTAGTATTAAAAAACAACGATATTTTTTTTTACAATTTCAAGGAGAATGTCATATTAAACGTCATCATGCTCCTTACAACCACACTGAAACAAATAACTGTCCATTCGTTTCATCAAGAGATAGGAGCGAGAAGACGCTTTCGCGAGGCGAGTCATGTCAGGATGAGTGTCACAGCTTGTGATCACTCTATACAAGTAATCTAGCACTCCGTTGACATCTAGTCTCGTCAACGGTTATGCAAATTGTAAGGTTCTCCAAAAATGGATCTTTGCATCAATGGGCCATTGTTCGTGATCATGTCATATACAATGCATGTACATTCTGCTTAAGCAAGCGCATGGAATCAGACGTCTACTCCATGGAAAGGAGATGAACAACAGCGATAGTTTTCTTGTCAGCTGCAATTGACGTTATGGTATGCAGTGTCAAGCTCTGGTTGATCCAATAACTGAAATATTCCAGATTTATGCCTGGAAAATCGCATGCAGGCACCTTGAATGGTCTCACCTCGTGTCCGAGTTGTTTATCTGTCCTCTGTCCACTCTTTATCCAACACCTGTTGTTTTGCTCTGTGTCTCAATCACTCTCCCTCCCACACCTATTGTTTTTATCTGTGTCTCAAGCACTCTCTCTCTCTCTCTCTCTCTCTCTCTCTCTCTCTCTCTCTCTCTCTCTCTCTCTCTCTCTCTCTCTCTCTCTCTCTCTCTCTCTCTCTCTCTCTCTCTCTCTCTCTCTCTCTCTCTCTCTCTCTCTCTCTATCTCTCTCTCTCTCTCATATATATATATATATATATATATATATATATATATATATATATATATATATATATATATATATATATATATATATATATATATATATATATATATATATATATATATATATATATATATATATATATATATATATATATATATATATATATATATATATATATATATATATATATATATATATATATATATATATATATATATATATATATATATATATATATATATATATATATATCTCTCTCTCTATCTCTCTCTCTCTCTCTCTCTCTCTCTCTCTCTCTCTCTCTCTCTCTCTCTCCTCTCTCTCTCTCTCTCTCTCTCTCTCTCTCTCTCTCTCTCTCTCTCTCTCTCTCTCTCTCTCTCTCTCTCTCTCTTCTTCGTTTCTGCTTCCAACTTTTCTCTCTGCAATATTCCTCCATTTCATTCTTCCTATGGTCCTAGAATGGTCTGAGCTGACCACACTGACTGTATGTAATCCAATGACTAAGATTTACACCGACGTGGGGCACGTGTACCAATGCCATCAGCTTTGAGGACCGGCTGTTTTCAATGTAAAACCAATTCGAGGTACTAAGGATGACGGTAAGAATTTTAACTTCCGAGAAAAACATCCCAGCAATTTAACTCGCTCCTACCGGATTCGATCGCAGGCATACTAAGTCGCTGCTTTCCAATCTGGTTCTGTGGCTACGCATGCTAACGGCACTGGGCACGTCTTCGTCAGCGGAGCTTCGCTTGTCAGTCTGAGGAGACATCGGACCCAGCTGGAGATAGCACCGTACCGGCATGCTGAGCTCAGCAGCTGCCCAGCCAGTAGCAATTTGCCGTGATTCGACACGATTTGATGGATTTGTATTTAGACGGTGATTTATTGCGCATAAATATAGCGCCAGCGTGGTTTCATAGTTGTGGCGGCCCGTTCAGCCGGGGCGCGGACAGACAGCGCTGCAGCGGGCGGATAGGTCAAATGAACGACATAAATCACCGACTGAGCCGGATTATTGGAGCGATCGATTGGGCAGGCTGTTGTTATGATAATGTTTCCCCGGACCTGGCATTGTGTTTCTGCATGGTAAGGCGTGCTGTGAGCAAGTTGTCACGTAATGGGTCGATTTATGAAATCGTTTTGCTCCTGCTCAATAGGCATGGGTATTGCATAATTGTGTGCTCAGACACAGGGAGAGAGAATGGGAGGGCATAAAGAAAAGAGTCCGTAAGCGTATCAGTACATAAAATATTACCCAGTACGTGATCGGGCAAACGAATACAAAATTGCTGTAATTATGAATATTAAACACACCTGGCTTCGATCTGTAGCATTCTGCCTGAAGTCGACCACCATTTTACTAACTCATGCCGGGTCGGCAATATCGGTGAATCCCCAACATCCCCCCACAACAGTCGATCGGCCGGGTAGGAAACGTGAGCATTTGGACACCACTTTGTCTCGCTACCTAGAGAACCTCTGGCAAAACCACCGACGGAGAGAACCATCGAGGACATCACGACACATTATCAAGCTTTAGTCTCAGTTTAATTTGAAATATCATCAGCGGTTATATTAATTTTGATTGAATACACTTGGCTATAACGTGGCGAATTCGATTTAGCGATTTCCATTTTCTTCAGTTAATCTTGATGGAAATTATTGCGATATCGCATCATACGTTGAAACAAACATGTTCTTGGAAGATGGTATTTTAAATATATTTTTCTTCGAATGCTTGTCACCAATTTTTTTTCTTTTAATTGTTTCAGACGGTACTTTTTGCCAAGAAGATACGCTTCCAGGCCACTTTGCTCCAACAAATATTTACAACTTGGTCAATGTTTTTATGTAACTCTCACCTGACTCATTCGACTTGACCTAAGTGACGTTGAATAATGTTAGGACAACATTTGTGCTGAAGATGTCGAAAGAAGGGATACACACATACACCAAATGCGAGTTGCGCTCATTCGTTTCTTGGATATCGCTGGGAAACCGGAGGGAGTGTTCAAGCATGAGCCCAGATGAGCGGTATGTCGAGTGTTCAGGTACATATGAGCCGCATGTCTGTGTACGGGACGGAAGTCAGTCGCCCCCCCCCCCCTCCCCGGACAGATGAGCGGTATGTCTGTGTATGGAACGAAAGTCAACAGCCCCCCTCCCCCCGACAGATGAGCCGTATGTCTGTGTATGGCACGGAAGTCAGTCGCCCCGACAGATCAGCCGTATGTCTGTGTATGGGACGGAAGTCAGTCCCCCCCCGGACAGATGAGCCGTATGTCTGTGTATGGGACGGAAGTCAGTCCCCCCCCCTCGACATATGAGAGGTATGGCTGTGAATGGGACGGAAGTCAGTCGTCCCCCCCCCCCTCGACAGATGAGCGGTATGTCTGTGTATGGGACGGAAGTTAGCCGCCCCCCGACAGATGTGCCGTATGTCTGTGTACAGGGCCTCTTCTAAGGCATTTTTACTAGGTGGGATTTCTTCCTCATACCTTATCAGTACAATATGGCGTCGCAAGCGGATCTAGCCCACCGGCTGTGGGGGGTGGGGGGGCAAGTTTTGGCGCAGGCCCAGACATACCCTCCCCCAGTGGCGTACTTAGGGTTTGTGTCATGGCAGAGGTTAAACGGGTTTGGAGGGTGCCCAAACTACCACTATTTTTGGTAACCGGACAAATGTACGTAAAGCAAATGTACGTCATAAAGTCATAAAGTATTAAGGCTTAATAAGAGCCACAGGGGCCCATCTGGGTTAAGCCTATCTAGAAAAGGTACTAGAAATGTACATACTCCCACCCCAATCAATCCCTTATCCAAAGTTCCTAGGAAGCTATATATCCCAGCCTATCTAGCACCACTCACTTGCTACCGCATAACACCCTCAACAATCACAAGCTCCTCCCATCATACCCATCGTGCCACCATAGACAATCTTATCAGCATCACATCCCGAAGGAAGGTGCTGAATCCACTGCTAGGTACACCCTATATAAAGTTATAAAGCGTTTAGACTTAATAAGATACTCACTTGCTATTGCATAACACACTCAACAATTACAAACTCCTCCCAACTCCCATCTCCTCCCTGTTGATCAACCCTCCATGGAATACAGAAAAACAATCCCCCTAGTCTGATAGTGATTGTCTATGCCGTTTTTAAAGATGGTCAGTGTGTTGCTACTGACAATGGTTCCTGGCAGCTGGTTCCAGTGTTCTACTACCCTGTTGGTGAAGAAAGACTGTCTTAACCTTGTCCTGCTGTGATTAACTTTAATTTTGAATTGATGACCTCTAATTGCATCATTTCTGTTAAATTCAAACATTTCCCTGAGATATCCCTGTTCCTGACCATGAACAAATTTAAAAACCTCGATGATATCTCCTCTCAGCCTTCTATATTTAAGTGAAAACATATTCAATTTCTTCAGTCTTTCCTCATATGCCAGGTTGCCTATACCATTAACCATTTTTGTTGCCCTCTTTTGTACTCTCTCTAAAAGCCAACAATCTTTCTCATAACTAGGGGACCAAGCTTGTACACAGTATTCCAAATGTGGCCTGACATATGCACAGTAAAGCTTCCTGATGACCTCCTCACTTTTGTATGACACATTCCTCTGTATTGCCCCAAGCATTCTTAGTGCCTTCTTCCTGGCTTCTTTGGTCTGTTCTGATGCCCCCAATTTTGTGTTCAAAATAACACCTAAGTCCTTCTCCTGCTGAGTCACAGATAGTACTTGGCCACCCATCAAGTATGGAGCCTTCATATGCTGCCTACCTACATGCATGACTTTGCACTTATCAAAATTAAACTTCATTTGCCATTTTTCGGACCACTTCACTAGCTCGTCTAAGTCTTTCTGCAGCAAAACCTGCTCATTGTGCCCTGTTATTGTCCTAAAGATCTTCAAATCATCAGCAAATTTCAAAATTTGCCCTGTTACGTATGGCAGATGTACGTACGCAAATGTACGTAAGCGCAAATGTACGTTTGCGCAAAAGTACATAAGCGCAAAAGTACGTAAGCGCAAATGTACGTATGCGCAAAAGTACGTATGCGCAAATGTACGTAAGCGCAAATATACGTAAGCGCAAAAGTACGAAAGCGCAAATGAACGTAAGCGCAAATGTACGTAAACGCAAAAGTACGTATGCGCAAATGTACCGAAGCGCAAATGTACGTAAGCGTAAACGTACGTATGCGTAAATGTACGTAAGGGCAAAGGTACGTAAGCACAAAGGTACGTAAGCGCAAATGTACGTATGTGCAAATGTACGTAAGCGTAGAAGTACGTAATTGCAAATGTGCGTAAGCACAAAAGTACGGAAGCGCAACTATACGTATGCGCAAATGTACGTAGGCGCAAATGTACGTAAGCGCAAATTTACGTCGGCGCAAAAGTACGTAAGCGCAAATGTACGTAAGCGCAAATATACGTATCCGTAAATGTACGTAATTGCAAATGTGTGTAAGCGCAAAAGTATGTCAGCGAAGATGTATGTATGCAGATATGGACGCAAGCGCAAAAGTACGTATGGCAGATGTACGTAAGCTCAGATATACTAAGGTGAAAAGTACGTATGGCAAATGTACTGAGGGCAGATATACGTAAGAGCAAATGTGCGTATGGCAAAGGTACGTAGGCAAATGTATGTAAGCACAATTGAACGTATGACATATGTACCTAACCAAATGTACGCAAACGCAAAGGTACGAATGCGTAAATGTACGTACATTTGCGCATACGTACAATTGCACATACCTACAATTGCGCATACGTATATTTGCGTTTACGTACATTTGCGCTCACGTACATTTGCGCTTAGGCACTTTTGCGCCTACGTACATTTGAGCTTATGCACATTTGCGCATACGTACTTTTGCGCATACGTACATTCGCGCTTACGTACTTTTGCGTGTACGTACCTTTGCGCTTACGTACATTTGCGCTTACTTACATTTGCGCTTACGTACTTTTGCGCATACGTAAATTTGCGCTTACGTACTTTTGCGCACACGTACATTTGCGATTACGTACATTTGCGCATACGCACATTTACCATACGTACATTTGCGCTTACGCACATACGTTAGCCATACGTACATCTGCGCTTACGTACAATTGGCATACGTACATCTGCGCTTACGTACATTTGCTTACGTACATCTGCCATACGTACATTTGTCCTTACGTACATTTGTCCTATAATCCTAATTTTGGTTTAAAGACACCAGATTTCGCCCACTATTTTTCAAAAGGGCCCTGTTTTTAAATCAAACAATTAGCGACGAACTTAATTTTCCTGTGGAGGGGGTCCAATCTATCACCATCGTTTCTCAGTTACCAGATTTCAACCCTAACTCCCCCATCCTGTTCGAGGTTTTTTTATTTTTACTCAGACTGCTAAAATTACACTTGTACAAATCATTTAAAACCGTAAACTTCTTTTTTCTTCAATTTCATTCCAGTTAGTAACGGCCGGCAGCCAAAACCGCCAACGTTCGTGTACGTCTACACCCGCCTCGTTCGTGGACGTCTACACCCGCCTTGCGCATTCGGCGCATTCGCCACGCTTCGGGCGATTCTACGGTTTTTGCTAGGCTTCCTATGTTTCGTTAATTGCTACCATATGATAGTCTTGCCCGATATTTGGCGTGATGGAATGATTCGTATGGGGTTGGCTGTGGGAATTCGATGTATTCAATTCGATGATTAGTTCTTTTCTTCCTATTCTTTCCGGTGGTTATGAGATCTGGATGCCCGCTGAGCTTTGATGCCCTTCATCTCCTTGGTTAAATATGCTTCTAGATTGGCTACCGAACCGAGTCCTTGGCCCGGCGTTCTTTTTTTTCGATCCATTTGATTTTTCTTCGTCTACATATGTGTTTCAGGGCTCCAGCCATTTTTTTTTGTCAGGGACCCAGCACATTTTTGAGACTCCGGCTCTTGTTAGGGTTTGTTGCTTTTTTGTGCGCCGATGCATTTTGTTAGGTATCGGCGCGTTTTTAAATATTCCGATGTGTTTGTTTCGTGCCCGGCCTTTTTGCTCTTTTTTTAGGACCATGTCGCTTCTTGCGAGCCCCAGCCTGTTTTTGAAGCCCTCGTGCGGCCTCATGGGCCCGGTGTGCTTTGATGGCCACCGGTGTGTTTTTTTTAGAGCTCCCAGTGTTATTTATGGATGCAACACATGTTTGAAAGCCCTGCCAGTTTTTGCGAGGCTCAGTATGCTTTGGAGGGCCCGATGCCTTTTTAGCCTCCCATTGTACTCTTAGGGTCCTGCTGTGTTTATTAGAGACTCCTGACCCATATCCGTGGTGCTCCAGCACGACTTTGGTGGTCCGGGCGTAACTTTTCATGCCGAGGAGTGTGGTGCTGGAGACCCGACGCAGTTTTCTGCATTCGACGCGATTTTTGAAGACCTCTTCTAATTTTTTTAAAAGTCGAAATCTCAGCCTGATTTCTTTCGGAGACCCGATGCCATATTTGTGTGTCCCTCCGAAATTTTTTCCAACACCGGTACGTTTTTTTCGGGGCCCTACGCGATTTTTGAAGGCATCCAGTACTACGTTTGGGGCTCCAGAACCATCTTCCTAGCTCGGACATCTATTTTCTGGAATCCATCGTTATTTTGGAGGGCTCCGGCTTTATCCTTTTCGGTTCCCGATGCCATTTGTTTTGGGCCACGCTGTGCATATTTGGGGCCCTCGACGCCAATTTTTGGGAGCCCCGACGGAAGTATTTGAATCCCAGATACAAATATTTGCGGCTACCGACGGCAATCTTTGGTCCCGAGCGCGATATTTGGGGGACGGTAGCTTGCCGGAAGTTCGCAGGGCGCGTTGTACTTAGCTGAGGCGCCAGCGCGATTTTGGCGGGTCCCGGTGAACATTTTCCGACCCCGGCGCGTGTTCTCTGGCGGGTCCCGGTGAACATTTTCCGACCCCGGCGCGTGTTCTCTGGGGGGTCCCGGTGAACATTTTCCGACCCCGGCGCGTGTTCTCTGGCGGGTCCCGGTGAACATTTTCCGACCCCGGCGCGTGTTCTCTGGGGCCCGCTTCATGCATTTGGAGCTTCCCACGCGAATTCTGAGGGCCTCCATGCGATTTTTGGGTGACCCGCACAATTCTTGGGAACACCGGCACGATTCTTGGGAGTCCGTCCCTCCCGGGATGAAGGGGAGGAAAATGTCCCCTTTGGTACGTCACCGCGGCTGTTCAACGAGTTTTTTGTTCAACTGATGACATCCTTCAGAGTAGAAAGACCCTTGGGAGAATTGTCTTTCGGTACCTGCTCTTCATATTCCGGTGTTCGGGTCGATTCGATCGAGCCACGGTGTGATTTTTCGGAGTAGAGTTATATTCTTGTATAGCCCCATACGCGATATTTTTTAACCTCGATACGATTCTTCGGGCTCCCGGTGCGATTTTTTTCCGTAGCTCGGCAGATTTCCTTTCTGGGCCCGACGATTGGGGGGGGGGGGGTCCTTGACGTGATTTATGGGGCCGCAGAGTGACATTCTGGGCACAAATTGATTTTTTGGAGGCAACTGTGGCTTTTTTGGCTCCAACGATACATTTTTCGCAACCAGTGTGATTATCAAGGGCTACGACGCAACTTTTTTAGGTCCCAATGCGATTTTTTGGGCCACGGCATCATTTGTTGGAATCTCTAGCGCGAGTTTTAGCGACCTCGACTCGACACTCAATGTGATTTCCAAGGACCCCGGTCAGACATGTTGGGTTCTCAGCGCTATTTCGGGGGCAGTGTTCTGACATTTTGAGGCCCCCAGCGTGATTTTCCGGGTAGCGCGACTTTTTTGGGCCCTGGTCCCATATTTTGGAGCCCCCAGCGTCCTCCTTAGTGGTCACTGAGCGATTGTTAGCCCCAAATGTGATTTCAGGGGCTTCAGTGCGATTTTGGTGCCCCGGCGACATTTCTACGTTTTTGGTCCTGAATATGGTTTTCAGGGACCCCGGTGCGAATTTTTGGGGCTCCAGCGATATTTTCTGGGTAAGGGTTTGCAAAGGTTGTAAAGGTTTTAGGGTTTTAGGTTCCCTCTCCCCACAACTTCTCAGTGGGGGAGGGCAACTGCAGCGTTTGCCCAGGGGAAAGGGGTGTTGTCGCCTGGGGGAGGAAAAACCGATCAACATTCCATCACGTTACAGACCTTTCCCTTTTTACGAAGGCATCTAGCCAAGATACATCCAGCTTCATCTGTCTCTTAATTTTAGCAACATCGAAGAAAAGACCGCAAATGAATATCTAGCTATCGTCACTCGTGTAATGCGGCCTAGCTCGCGTCGCCCCGCTCCTCTGCTTTGTGCGTAAAATTCCAGGCCATGTTTTTGTGATACCACCATTAATGGACCATGGCTTTGTAGCATTCAGTTTTCCCCGAAACATTTCACATGTGGGCCTTCCTCGTCGCTTTAACCTCAGTATAAATGCTGCCAACTTGCAACCATTTTTCTTCCTGACCAAAATGCACCATTCCAAGGAAAGATCACTTCCGCTACTGGAACCATACTAAGATTTATTTTTGGTTGCCATTGAACCTCTCTTTGACGAGGTGGGATTTTTCGCTCCACTAGGTGGGATTTCACAGCACTAGGAGGGACACATCCCACCTGGTTAGCATGTTAGAAGAGGCCCTGTCTGTGTATGGGACGGAAGTCAGTCGCCCCGACAGATGAGCCGTATGTCTGTGTAAGGGATGGAAGTCAGTCGCCCCGACAGGAGAGCCGTATGTCTGTGTAAGGGATGGAAGTCAGTCGCCCCGACAGGAGAGCCGTATGTCTGTGTAAGGGACGGAAGTTAGTCTCCCCCGACAGATGAGCCGTATGTCTGTGTAAGGGATGGAAGTCAGTCGCCCCGACAGATGAGCCGTATGTCTGTGTAAGGGATGGAAGTCAGTCGCCCCGACAGATGAGCCGTATGTCTGTGTAAGGGACGGAAGTCAGTCGCCCCCCCCCCCACCCGGACAGATGAGCGGTATGTCTGTGTAAGGGACGGAAGTTAGTCTCCCCCGACAGATGAGCCGTATGTCTGTGTAAGGGACGGAAGTTAGTCTCCCCCGACAGATGAGCCGTATGTCTGTGTAAGGGATGGAAGTCAGTCGCCCCGACAGGAGAGCCGTATGTCTGTGTAAGGGACGGAAGTTAGTCTCCCCCGACAGATGAGCCGTATGTCTGTGTAAGGGATGGAAGTCAGTCGCCCCGACAGATGAGCCGTATGTCTGTGTAAGGGACGGAAGTCAGTCGCCCCCCCCACCCGGACAGATGAGCGGTATGTCTGTGTAAGGGACGGAAGTTAGTCTCCCCCGACAGATGAGCCGTATGTCTGTGTATGGGACGGAAGTCAGTCTCCCCGGACAGATGAGCCGTATGTCTGTGTATGGGACGGAAGTCAGTCGCCCCCCCCCCCACACCCGGACAGATGAGCGGTATGTCTGTGTATGGGACGGAAGTCAGTCGCCCCCCCACCCGGACAGATGAGCGGTATGTCTGTGTATGGGACGGAAGTCAGTCGCGTCCGACAGATCGTGCAGTGATGTATTTCGTGCAGTTATGTATTTCGATCAGAACTCTGCCGTCGGCGGGGCACTTGCTGACGAGGGCTAGGCATATCTGGGGAGTGTGAGAGCAGTCCCATAATGTGGACGGTCGGGGCACGTGCCGACGTGAGGGGGACGCTCTGAGGACTGGCGCGTGCATTGGCTGCGCTCATGGCGGACGCCCGGTCACGTGCCCGCCAGAGGGGGATGCTGTGAGGAGCGGTCCAGACCCGTTTACACCCATCTGGACCCGCCACCTCACCAGTCAGATGCGGTGTGCATGAATATGTAGACCGATGAAAATCATATAATTGGAAAGAATAAAGACTCAATGTTTTAGCCAGAAGGCCGGGGACCATAGGACCTACACTTTTAGGAAATATTTATCATATTTGGATAGGTGTTCTCGTGCATTATCAAGTGTAGACCGAACAAGTGACTAAAGCTGGAACTAACAAATGGCTAAGAAGTTATTATGACTGTATTGCATATCGCATATTACCGCATCCGCTTGTTTTGAAATGATCACTTAAGTTGCTCTGCGTGCTGCATATCTTGATCAATTCTGCTCCATGCTGTGTTTGCTCTCATGCGTTGTGTATTGCCTGTCTGGACACTCAGGGTGTATTGCAACGAAGCACAATTTAACGTACACGTCGCGACAAGTCGCATGCAATTTCACAGTGCCCTGGTTCATGTGGTATCACCACCAAATAATACGGCGAATGCTGTACTTAGCGAACAGCTCCGCAACGTCGGCTATCGGAACCTTTTCGCAAGAACCAAGATTCCATCGCCAAGGCTGTCTATCGGAGCACCAGCCTCAGTTCTACATGTAGGTGTAGGACCAGTCTCCAAGCGAGATATACCGAGGAATATTTATCGCGCTATCTAGCTCTTTAGGGGGGCTCCCAGCGACCGGCGAGACCAATTTCCATCGGGTAAAATAACGGATGTACGCTTAGCGAATCTAACCACCTGACACATGCCTCCGGTCACCTCGACTTCAGCATAATGTCCTGGACTATCCTGGACTGACGGCAAGGCAGCAACGTTAAGGATGCTGAGGTTGAAGATTCGGGTGTTCGTAGAGCCCTGCAGCACACACGTAATGTTGGCAATATACACACATACGTTAATGCTGAGCATCAGCATAACATTTGATGCGCTTAATATTGGTGGGTGAAGTATTATTGTGGGCATGGATACTGAGTGAGTGCTGATGGTCGTTTTCGATAAAACATGTGAAGTAGGACATTCTTGCGAATCAGTAATAATTCAACGACCATTTGTATCCCCAGAAGCTGTCAAAAAGCCATTTGCAAGCTGTTATAGAGTTGTGAAAGTTAGGTGAAAGTATCGTATATCATGATTAAAGTGATCGGCGTGGGTTCCACAGGAGCTGGAATGCTAACTATGCACATCAAGAGGTGAACTAAGGATTGAGAGGGTGAAAGAGGAGGATGGAGAAAAAGCACGCCAATAAGCCAATTTCAACGACCTTCCAGCCAAGGAATCTAGTGCGAACGTAAACTATATGAGGTGCCGGAGAAGCAGACTGCACACGGCAGAACGTAAACTATATGAGGTGCCGGAGAAGCAGACTGCACACGGCAGAACGTAAACTATATGAGGTGCCGGAGAAGCAGACTGCACACGGCAGAATGTAAACTATATGAGGTGCCGGAGAAGCAGACTGCACACGGCAGAATGCACACGTAAACTATATGAGGTGCCGGAGAAGCAGACTGCACACGGCAGAATGGGTGCCGGAGAAGCAGACTGCACACGGCAGAACGTAAACTATATGAGGTGCCGGAGAAGCAGACTGCACACGGCAGAACGTAAACTATATGAGGTGCCGGAGAAGCAGACTGCACACGGCAGAACGTAAACTATATGAGGTGCCGGGGAAGCAGACTGCACACGGCAGAATGCACACGTAAACTATATGACGTGCCGGAGAAGCAGACTGCACACGGCAGAATGGGTGCCGGAGAAGCAGCCTGCACACGGCAGAACGTAAACTATATGAGGTGCCGGAGAAGCAGACTGCACACGGCAGAACGTAAACTATATGAGGTGCCGGAGAAGCAGACTGCACACGGCAGAACGTAAACTATATGAGGTGCCGGGGAAGCAGACTGCACACGGCAGAACGTAAACTATATGAGGTGCCGGAGAAGCAGACTGCACACGGCAGAACGTAAACTATATGAGGTGCCGGGGAAGCAGACTGCACACGGCAGAACGTAAACTATATGAGGTGCCGGAGAAGCAGACTGCACACGGCAGAACGTAAACTATATGAGGTGCCGGAGAAGCAGACTGCACACGGCAGAACGCACATGGGAACTTCAAGTGTACTTGGGCGTGTATAGAAGTGAATAACATGATAATGAACGATGCTGAAGGTTGGGAGAGTCGTCCTTCAATTGCCAGCAGAAAAATCAACTTGAGGGCTGGTCTTCCCGGCAGTGGTACGTTTCGAAGGCTTATTGCTTTGCAACAACGTACTCATGAATCACGCAGTAAGCACGGACTCACCTTATTATCTAGAAGCTGCATATGTTACGTTGCGAGGTTCTGACTGGGCTATTTGTTTCATACGTCATTTCTTGTGAGCCATGCTCCCAGGTTTGAATATTTTTCTTATGAAGTGGGGTTTTCAATCCGGCATTTCTTGCAGCGTGGAATATGAGCTTTGCGTGAGTTGCGTTGCTGGCAATTCGTCTGTGGTATAATAGGCTGTGATAAGTAAAATTTTCCATGGAACCTGGTTGAAGGACACACCATGTCACAAACCACAGACCGCTTGCCACGGGTCCGGCAATGCCTAGCAATAGCACAGACTACTTGTCACATATTTGGCAATACCTGGCAATGGAACAGACCACTTACCACAGACCTGGCAATTACTGCAATAGCAGACTACTTGTCACGGACCTCGCTATGCCTAGCAATATCAGAGGCCACTTGTCACATAATTGGCAATACTTGGCAATGGCACAGACCACTTACCACAAAATTGGCAATACCTGACAATGGAACAGACCACTTACCACAGACTTGGCAATGCTTGGCAATGCCACAGACTACTTGCCGCGGACCTCGCAATGCCTAGCTTTTCCTGTGCCTGTTGCACAGACCCCTTGTCACAGAATTGGCAATGTCTGGAAATGGCACACATATTTTACCTCCAATGCATAAATCGTTGGAGTTATTGTATTCGGAGGCAAATGTCACAAGGATGGTTGAAGGCGCCACAAAAAAATATATTTCGGAACAAGTCCAAGTGTGAAGAGATACAAACTACTACGCATCGTCCATCACCCACCCAACAAGTCGTCTTATTGGCCGTAGTGTTCCTGTGCCTGACCGACAACAGCGTCGCTAGACTGGTAATCTGTCGATGACGTCTCGGCATCACCTAGCAACCTGTCCTTTCCTGAACACCAAAAGTCCTCTGGCGACCACCCGAGATCTCCAGACCACCCCAGGTTTCCTGACCACCAGGTCTCCTGACTACTCGAAGTTTCCTGACCAACAGAGGTCTTCTGATCATCTGGCCTAACTACTCAAGATATTCTGGCCGGACCACCCGAGGTTTCCTGAGGTTCGCTAACACCCGAGGTCTCCTGAGGTTAGCTACCACCCGAGGTCTACTGAGGTTCGCTACAACCCGAGGTCTCCTGAGGTTCGCTACCGCCCGAGGTCTCCTGAGGTTCGCTACCACCCGAGGTCACCTGAGGCTCGCTACCACCCGAGGTCACTTGAGATTCGCTACCACCCGAGGTCTCCTGAGGTTCGCTACCACCCGAGGTCTCCTGACGTTCGCTACCATCCAAGGTGGCCTGAGGTTCGCTACCACCTGAAGTGGCCGAAACACTGCACCGATGTTGGTCAAGATGTGGACTTAGGTGGTAGCGAACTAAGCCTCAGGCCTTACGCCTTCAGGCCTGCCGGTCTGGCGCCCCGTCCCTCTCTCCCCACTAGACCGGACCGAACCCTTCTGACGTGGCCCAATTCTGGCTCCTTAAGCCGACCGGATATCGGGATGACCCCTTCGGACCGGTCCAAGCACTCCTGGTTCCGCCCAGTGCCGCTCCAAAGGCGGGCCGGACGTTCGTCTCCACCATTCACCTGATCTGTTCAGTGAACTGTGATAGCCTAGCACGCCGAAAACTGTCTTGCTTCGGACCATCGGACCAGAAGACAAATGTATCCCGCAAACTCGGGCAGCCGCGATACGGCAGAAGTACCTCGGCGGCTAGTCATTTTGAAGGACTCGGCGGTCAGTGACTGGGCAGAATATCCTGGAACTGGTGCTTTAATGTGCGTTCCCCGATGGCTGGCGACTTAGCAGAATTGTCTTGGTACTTGGTGTCTGGGCGAAGGAAAGAACGAAGGCGCGGCTCCTTCTGACCGCCGCGCTGGCCGCCGCCGACCTTCTGACCTTCTGACCTTCTGACCGCCGCGCTGGCCGCCGCCGACTTTCTGACCTTCTGACCTTCTGACCGCCGCGCTGGCCGCCGCCGAATGCGCCGCACGATCGCAGTAAGCTGCGGTCCGGACGCGACAGGCCATGTGCGTTTTGTCGGACATAGCCGTGGCGGCGGCGGCCGCGTTTACGGGCCAGAACTGCTCATGTGGGAAAATGGGTACAATGGTTCTCCAGTGCTATCAGGCGCGCAACGGACTTGCCAGCTTTCAAATGGCCACAGCAAAATGGCGTCCGACGTTCGCCAGCGGTATGGGACCCTATGTATTATGATAGTATGGCGGATAAAATTCAGAACATATGCATGTCCACGACCATCCACTCTCATCAAGGATCAAGGACATCGTGGTTCACATTTACTGTCCACACATCATTGTGGCTATTCTCGTGTTCGTCGAATTAGCGAGATGGAATAGAGTGCGGACGAGGCGGGCGATAAGACCTGGCCAGGATGCAAGGTTACGAATTATTGTGAATGAGGTGTAGCTTGGGCGATGGCGTAGTCTGGAGTGTGTTAGCCAGCATTGGGGCCTTGCTTACCAAACATCAGGCGGAAATGACGTATGAAGAAGGTACAAATGAACAAATTAGTGCAGTGCAATACAGCTACATTCGCTTGTGATGAGTGGTTCTTGGATCTCATGTCATTGGAGCACATATAGCACTGCCCAGTGCATATTATGCATTCTATGCACTGAACCATTTTGTTGGTTTACAGCTTTCACAAATCGCTTTCGCTTTTTGGTGTTCATTTCACCTTTGGCAATGGCGATGGCAATTCAATGAAGAAAATTGTGCAATAAGTATCTGATGGCTGCACCTTTAATATGTCCAGAAATCCACGCAAACACCGCGTGCATGATCTACCCCTCCTCGGTCTGGCTTAATAATCCGTGCTTTTTATCTTGGTAGCATTGCTTTTTTCTGTTTCAAACACTCTGTCGCATCCCAAGATCGCTCACTCTCTGCCTCCCCAAAGATGACGAGTTGCCGGTGTGTTGTTTCCCATGCTCTTGTGTTGCCTCCAATGTTATCTTTGTACCCCGTGTTTTCATGGTTTTTATTACGAGTACTTCCGTGATCCTCAAGGATCACGAATAATTCCTTCTTAGCGACCAATAAAGAGCGAGCGTGACCCACACAATTTAAGCAGTGCACCAGTTGAGCAGAGGGTGCTGCCCCAAGTTGTGGGGTGCTGCTCATAGCTTGTGATAAACGGAAAATGATCTCAATTTTCATAGTACGCTATTTGCCATGCACTTACAACGACTTTTTGCTTAAAGTCCACTGCACTGATTTGCTGGATCCTCCTTTATGACGATGGAGGGGACGGATCGTGGGGGAAGGTTCATGGATGCTAGTTATTGGATGTCGATATTCAGGGAGTATGGTTTATTTTCCGAACAGGTAGATGACGAACACTTTATATATGTGTTGTAAGTGTTATCTACAACTGAAAACGTTGCAATATTTATCAGCAAAACACACCCGACCAATAACCATCATGCTGGCAATACCTGAGACATCTGACGATACCTGGGTAATCAATAGTTCGTTTGCACTTGTCGGGTGCTGAAGTACTCATGTTAGTTGATCGAAACGTCGATACTGATTGCGATGATCCACGCTGACCTATTCTTACTCTGTCCAATCTAATTGCTTCGTCTGACACACTTCGTCTGACGCATTCATTCGTCTGTACTACCTTGTGTGTTCCTTGTCATTTCTCATTTTATCGGACACAAGAAATACATTTGATCCGCGTTTGGATGTGCAATAATATGATAACGTCTTGGTAGAGCTGGCGCAAGCAGGCGGTACGGCACTACAAGCTCAGAAACTGCGCCAGGCTATAAGATGCGAGGCAGCTATGACCACTGCTGCACCGAGGTATTCCGGCCCGTTATCGTGTCAGAACGGGCGCAATCCCAGCATCAACAACAACAACAAACAAACCACCCACCACCAGCGCCAGCCAGCTCACGTCAGACTGAAACACGCCCCCTCCCCATGCCTCCCACTCCTCAGGTTGTCGCTAACCAAGCCCGAGACGGCTTCGTGATCCGCCTGTTACCGCACCACCCGCCCGCGTCCGTTTAAAAACAGCGCACCCTGAACGAACGGACAGGTGGCGGAAAGCGCAATCTGACACTTAGCTGTGAAGGTTCCAAGAACTCTGTGTCGTCGTAATCTGACACTTAGCTGTGAAGGTTCCCAGAACTCTGTATCGTCGTAATCTGACACTTAGCTGTGAAGGTTCCCAGAACTCTGTGTCGTCGTAATCTGACACTTAGCTGTGAAGGTTCCCAGAACTCTGTGTCGTCGTAATCTGACACTTCGCTGTGAAGGTTCCCAGAACTCTGTGTCGTTGTCAGCGTCAACCTGCACCTCTCCGTCTACGATGTGACACTATCGACGGGTCCTAATTGAGTTGACGTCATGCTTCTTTGACAACTGCTCCAAGCAAGGACTGCTGGGTGCGGTTGGATCCTTGTCTCTCTGAGCTATTCGTGGCCCAACGGGAATGTTTCGTTTCATAAACGAAAGCTCGTGTACAGGATTCGTAATTCACTGAATTATTTATATTGCTATGTGCATGCTACATCCAGACTAGTTCCAAAATTTATATTTTGTTCATCAGTGGACAAACATATCACCTCCAAAACATAGGCACACTTGTGATGTGATGTGATATGATATACCAGTTCAACCGGCCAGCGCTGCCCACAGACTAAGCATTGCTGCCCACCAGTGCCGATTCTTGGGAATATCTATCATAGCACGCAGCTGGCTTTACGGTTATGTTTCGACGTCAGACAGGATAACGTAATCGCTGTGTTGGATATATAGAAGATTTAACGATCATCATGCAAGATAAGTTATCTTTTGCATGAGAAGTCCAACATCTTCAAGCGATAACTCACGGTTCTGCTCTTGTTCCAGACGGACGTGTTCGCGCGACTCCCAGGCATGGGGAGGACTGGTTGAGGACGCCGAGGGTAAAAAGAAGAATGGACCACTGGCGATTAAGATAAGTTATTGTGTTTATTTTGTAGATAGCTTGTTAGTATTTTTTTTATGTGTGTATGTATTATAAGTTAAGTTATGAAATATTATTTTTCTTATCATAGTTCATTTAGTCTTACGGTGTATATCGTTTACATTATATAACCTTGAAATTGTTGCGTTCACGGTGTAGTTTCGCTCTTAAGTTCGTCTTTATTTTTATTTTGTAGATAGCTTGTTGCCTTCTTTCCTATATGTAGGTATTATAAATTAAATTAGATAATACTAATTCTTTCTTATCATAATTTATTTAGTCTTGTGGAATAGTGTGCTTACTTTAGATAACCGTGGAATGGTGGCATTCACGGTGTTGTTTTGCGCCAAAAGCGGACAATAGACACTTAGTTACTGATAAGAATAGCAAAAACAAAAACAGACAAATTGAAACATTAAAAACCAAAAACACAGACAAAACATGGAATGTGACTGTGGAAAGTGTAAGTGCCGTGGGCCATTGGAGACTTGTGTAGTACGTTAGATATGCTCATAAGGGAGATGGAGCGTCTGAGGAGTTTAGTAGCAGGGCCCATCATAGGTAAGGAGGGTCGGGCTAGCCAGGTGCAGGAGTCGGGGAGTGGTAGGGATGGTGGTAGTGAGGCCCAGGAAAGTAGAGAGTGTAGAGTAACTAGACGTAAGAGTACTAGAATAGCTCTAAGGAAAGTAGAAATAGGCTTTGAAATGAAGAATAGGTTTAAGGTATTGCAAGAGGGGGAGATAAATGATGCTGGGGGTGGAGGTGTGAGTGATGAAGAGAGGGAGAGAGAGAGGGAGGTTTTAGTCTCCAGAACTCCAGAGTTAGGTACACAGATCGATCATTTTGCAGTAGGAATGCGAGTGGAAGGACTCGGGTTTGCATCCCAGGTGCCCTAGTAAAGGATGTTGGGGATATGTTAGAGGGAGTAATGAAGGGAAGTGGAGAGGGTGCAACAGTAATTGTACATGTTGGTGTGAATGATGTAAGAAGACGTAAAACTGACGAAACAATAAAAGAGTACAGGGATTTGACAGGTAGGATAGCAAGAAGTAGGAAGATAGTAGTGGTAACATCCATACTTCCTATGGTAAGTGCAGGTGTAGAATGGTATTATAGGGCCATTGGACTGAATAGCAGGGTCGCTAAGATTTGTGAAGAGCTTGGGGTGAAGTTCTGGGATCTATGAGGGGATTTTTTGGGAAGGGCTGAAATGTTTGCTTTAGATGGGCTACATCTGAGCAAGAGAGGAGCGGAATTGCTCAGCAATACGTATGAGGCGGCTCTGGGTATGAAACAAGGAAACTAGGCAGGGCATGGGTGTTATAGCTGATAAAGAGAGAAGTATTGCAAGCAAGGAAAGGAATAGCTGTCATGTTTTTATGCAAATGTCAGAAGTGTTAGGAACAAAATTGGGGAACTGCATGCAAATGTGTTGTCTGAAAAGCTAGATTTGGTATGCATTACTCAGGCATGGGCTATTGAAAGCAATTTTGGAGATAACTTGCAAGAATTTTAATTGACCGGCTACAGCATGCATGTTCATCAAAGGAAGGGAAGGATAGGAGGTGGGATACTCTTGTATGTGAGGCAAGTAATGAAATGTCATTCTGTAGAGGATAGGGTACATAGTGAAAGAGTAGAATGTTTGTGGTTAGATATCATTCTGAAGAATGGAATAAGATTTATAACTGGGGCATTTTATAGGCCACCAGACCAGAATTAAAACACTGACAGGTTGATGCAGGAAGATATAAGTAGGAGAATGCATGGGAGAACTGTATTGTTGGTGGACTTCAGCATAGCAAGGATGGGAGACAAAACTAGATGCTTAAGCAAGTCAGGAAGAAGTTCCATAGCTTGTTTCGAGGAAATGTTTTCCTTTGAAATGACACATGAACCTACAAGGTAAAATTAAATGTTAAATCTGGTGCTTACAAATAAGGAACATGTTGTACAGAATGTAAGCATAGGAGAGAAGTTTGGTAATAGTGATGACAACATTATACGCTTTTCCTTACATGTTGGAAGTGTAGAAGTTAATAAAGCATTGATTCCAAATTTTGCTAAGGGGAACTGCAATGAGTTCAGGAACTACCTAAATGATATTGATTGGGAAGAGTTATTGAGGGGCTTAGATGCCCATGAAATGTGGAGAGTGGTAAAAGACAAAATGTTCCAAGGTCAGGATAGGTCCATTTCCAATAGGCAGATTATATTAAACAAGATTAAGCACCCTTCATGGCTGACCGAGGAAGTAAAACATTTGCTGGAGTCAAAGAAGCAGACATTTAAGAACCCTAAAGATTTTAACTCTGAGAACAATCTAGAATCATACAGAATGGCCAGAAATAAAGTTAGGAGGTGTGTTAGAGTATCTAAAAGACTGGCTGAAATCAAATTAGCTCGTGAATTGTCAGCAGGCAATGCTAAGAGGTTCTTTAGTTTTTACAAATTGAAGTCTAAAAAGTGTAATGTAGGGCTACGAGAGGTAGATGGTAAAATATTGGTTGATGATTGTGATATAGTGGAATCCGTAAGCAAATAATTTTAATCAGTCTTTACTAAAGAGAACATTGGTACATTGGAAACAACTGAAAGCAATGCCAGAGTAGGTGAAAGGTTGGAGGATCTAACAATAACAACAGAAGCTGTAGAAAAACAGTTGCAGAGTATAAAACCTAATAAAGCTTCTGGGCCAGATGATATATACGCTAGGATCTTAGTAGAATGTGCTAAAACATTGGCAGTTCCCTATAGGTATCAGTTCAGGCGTTCTATAGAGTATTCTGAAGTGCCGGAAGATTGGCGACATGCCAATGTAGCACCGATTTTCAAAATGGGAAATGTGAGGTGTGGGGGAAACTACAGGCCAGTCAGTTTGACCTCAATAGTTTGCAAGGTACTATCAAAACTTGTGAAACAGAATATCTAGACTCATTTAGATAGGCACAACCTTCTAAGGGATGCACAACATGGAGTTCGATCTCAAGGATCTTGTTTAACTAACCTATTGGAGTTGATGGAGCATGTAGCTAAGGAAGTAGACAATCAAAGCGGGATGGATGTATCGTACTTGGACTTTAGCAAAGCTTTTGATAAAGTTCCACATGGGCATCTAATTCAGCATCTAAAACAGCATGGAATTGATGGTAAGGTTCTAGGTTCGATTGAAGCATGGTTAAGGGGAAGAAAGCAAAGGGTAGTGTTACATAGATGTAAATCTGAATGGAAGGATGTTCTGAGTGGAGTGCCACAGAGCTCTGTTCTAGGGCCACTTCTCTTTATCATCTTTGTGACTAACATTGAGGTGGGGCTGATGAATAGGGTGTTCAAATTTGCTGATGACATCAAATTGGTAGGAGTGGGTAACAGTAGTGAGCAATCTAGTAATATTCAACTAGACTTGGAGGACCTAAAAAAGTGGGCTGATCGATGGCAGACCGATGACAGATGTTTTTAAACTATTAAAAATGCAAGGTTATGCATCTTGGGTCTGAAGGTGAGACTTTCAGATATACAATGGGAGGTAGGAAATTGGATGTTATTGAAGAGGAAAGAGATTTAGGTGTGTTAGTTTCAAATGATCTTAAAGTAGAAAAACAATGTGTCTCAGCTAGGAATAGGACAATCAGAATGTTGGGAATCATGAATAGGAGTGTGATGTATAAGAACAAAGAAGCAAATGATGTGCTTGGCCTATGTGCGACCCCACTTAGAATATTCTGTACAGGCATGGAGCCCCTATCCTTAGAAAAAAGACATAGATATGGGATGATAGCTATAAAAGTGCATACAGTGTTAAGGCTTAATAAGGGCCACAGGGGCCCATCTGGGTTAAGCCTATCTAGAAATGATACTAGAAAAGTATATGGTCACACGCCAATCTATTCATTATGTCAAGTTCCAATGGAACTATATATCCCAGCCTACCTAGCACCATTCACCTGATATTACATAAGACACTCCTCAACAATTCCAAACTCCTCCAATCATGCCCCATTGTGTTACCATAGCCAATCTCATCAGTATCACATCACAAAGGAAGGTGCTAAATCCACTGCTAGGTACAGCCTATATAGTATAATATAATACTAGCATTATGATATGATATGATATAATACTATATAGGTAAAATAATACTCAATTTACTAGTACGATGAAAAACATAAAGGTCCAAGTTTCAACAATAACACGGGGACCAGCATCCCCCACACTCATCAATTAATCAATGAATTAAGTCGAAGACTCGAAGTCGTCGAGTTTGAAGATGCGAACATCGAATGCAAAGTATAATCCATCTTGCATGCTGATAAGTTAAGGATTATTATTTTGTATCATAGGCCGACCGGTGCCAGCAAATTTGAGAAGAAAAAACGCATTGGTAATTTCACTTAAGTACGTCTCCAGCACAATCTAATTACGTTGAAATCATATTTATTAAGCTTATTAGAACTTTAACCAGGCTTTACCAGATATTCTGATCGCTACGTCTTCAGATATAAAAGAAGACACGAATCAGAAAAGCAATGGCAGGTGTTTTTTTTGTCATATCCTGATAAACAGAGCCATTGAGAAAACATTTCAATACATCTAAATGTAGGTCAGGGTCCTTGTGTATTAACGATAAACAATGAAGATATCACCTTCGCTAACAATATCCCTTATTGCTGAATATTGATTGTTGCATTTCCATGGAACACATAACCTGGAGCGAAGATCGGAGCCGCTGCTTGTCTCGTCTTCATCTCAAGATTCTGGCAGCGCTGATGGTACGGTGCGTTTGCAGTCACTCTCGGTTCTTGCTCAAGTTACTTTGTTTTGGTGCTGCTTCGAAAACCCTCGGGGAGATATCATAGCTTCTCCTTCCTCTCCTGCTCAGGAAACCTAAAAGAAATCAAAAGTTGCCCATCCCATGCTGTTGACTCGATTGATTCGATAGCTGGTCTATCAAATTTCTCCGACGAATAGCGCCTGCAAACTTGCTTCAGGTGATTTTTTCCTCAAATCACGACCATGCAATATAGATTCCTCATAGGAAATTGCATAGGGTATTCCTTTGTTTGTAATACAAGATGAAATAACATTACACTCCTACTCGACGGATTTTATGGAGAAACATGAATTAAAACCATTTATTTTTATTTCCCGAAATCTTTCAATAATTTCGTGATCGCCCATTATCTCTATATTATACGCTTGACCAAAAGATCCAACGATTAGATTGACTACGATCCTTGGACCTTTTGGCTGTTCGGGATATTATCTGTGTCGGATCAATATTTTGTGTCGTACTTCCAATTTTGCATCTCATAAAAATGTTCCATAATCCTAACATACAATCCGTGAATCTGTATTTTCCCAACCCACTGTGTTCCACACTGCAAGCATGAAGTAATTCATTGGCGACGCAGTTCCACTCAGAAGAGTTTCCCCGCTCGTGGGCGTGCGGTGCGGCGGCCAAACACTAGTACCGATGGGGCCAGTACCTGTCAGAGCCCACCACAGTGTTATCTGCGCCTCTAACGCGCGCCACGTCCTTCGTATCTCGTCGGCTTGAGAGCAGGCAGCGCCTCCCAAACATAAAGTTCCACCCACCGTCACCCCAGCGGCTCGGCCGCACAGTGTGGAAGTGGACAATGTCATCACTGCTCGCGGTGGTCTCACTCGCAGCGATTAAATGTTGATGTCGAGACTTTATATGCCGCCGGAACTAAAACACGTCTCTGAGAATGCGATACGCATACGCTCACTCGTACTCTGCCGCACATGAAGCTATCATGAAACTCCAGGCAATGATGAAGTGGAAGGCAAATGGATTATTTCGTCCGTGGAGTGTGGCTGTTTCAGATAAGAGAGATACTTTTGCATAGCAATATTATAAGGCAGCTCCTGGTATGATATTCTGAAACAAATTGAGTACTCCGGAGTATTTAAAGACAGTATCATGACTCACAATACACTGCAGTAAAGCCATCTGTTTATGTTCATGCTTATTAGAAGAAGCACTCACAGACCAATGCCCAGTTACGGATGCCCCCACCTACAATGCGCACGCAAAGTACACGTTCACACCTGCATTACAAATCATAATGCGATCACACACGATGCTACGTCAAGCATCCTAAATATACCAAACTTCAACACAGAAACGTTCCTTTATTTATCGCAAATGCACGCGCCACATAACGAATACATGCCCGGGACTGAACAAAATCAACATGAAAACAAAAGGAAAGAAATAAGTTCGCAGTTCGTAGTTCGCAGTTGCCGGCAACGTTGCGCCATTTGAAACGTGTCTGGAAGATACGTTTCAAATGTCGCATAATATTTGTAAGGCATTGGACAACCTGTACCATTACTGTCATGGTTACATGGCCCCATCTTCATATACGCGGCTAAATTAATTGCATTGCTTTGTAACAGGCGTCTGGCTTGTGTCCACAGCATCTATCGGCACACAGTCGAAACTACATATTCATTCTATTCGCAGGCGGCAGCTCAGAGAGTCTGAGAGCGAAGTTGGCACTATCAGATGTTGAAGCATACTCAACCACATGCGACTGCTCTGACACGTTAAGTGCGCAATCTAGTTGCGCGCGGTGTTCGGACACAAGTCGTGGATAAGCACTCTGCCGCGCTGCAGCTGCAACAACACACGGAGTCCAACCTAATGGCGGAGCGGAGCTGAGTATCGAGCAGCGGCTCTTTCGCCCTTTGCCTGGAATATCTCCATGTGTCCTATGCTGCTCTAACGATGCATCATAAAGCATGCAACTTGCAATCCTGAGTCATCCCAACTTGACGGCGATCATGCTGCAGGTACAGCTTAAGCGACCATCTTACGCTGGTGCTTCGCGTACGGTTTTCTAATCCGCATTAAGTTCGATGGGAGCCAAATATGGCTATATTTTACGGCGAGACAGCCAGGGAACCTTGAAGGCAGAACAAGGTAACGCCGAGATCATCAAATAACGTGATAGTAACAAATCAAGGGCAACACCAGAAGTAGGAATTAAATAACTTCAACAAATAATAGTAGTGCACAAAGTCATAAATTCATCGATGACCAAATTTGGCATGCAGTCTGCGTATTTCTAGTGTGCAATGACCGGCGTCGTGGGCTGTACACAAACGCCCAACACAATACGTTTGCACTTCGATGCAGTGATCAACTGAGGAGCGTCGCAACAGTTCCCGAACAGAAATTATTTGCAAGTGCAAAGCATGTAAAAAAGAGAGGTGACTCACACTATTGTTTATTTCAACGAAAAGTTAATTTCTGCTAAGCTTCCTTTAAAGCTTCAAAATGACGCAATGAAAGTGGCGTTAGTCAAAGCTGGTGAAATCTCATTTACATCAACGCGCACTCAGCTAGAAACGCATATGGCTCATTGAATATTCAGTTTGGCAGTAGAGTCTCGCTTGAAATCTTTCTTAGCGGAAAATCTCTTCAGCTTGATAATACTACGGTAGGGCTCGCTTAGACCTGGACCTGTAGCGGAGGGGTGGATTCCGCTCCCTCCTAATATCTCGTAATCTATTGGGTCAATATCAGAACTGAATAGTTTAATCGAACTCCACTGGTCAAATCAGAATTAAAACATTTACAATGTTAAAATGTACAATGTTCCCATTGGCGAAGTCACGAGACAAAACATGATAGGGTGGTGGAAGGGGGGAATTTGATGAAAACCATTTGGGACTGTGTTTGTATTTTGCATCGGTAAAATTGTGCATGAATGGGCATAAATTATTCTTAATGGTCTAACACAATACTTGATGTGCATACATGCAAATGTAAAATAGCCAAGGGCATAGCCAAGAGCGTAGCTCTCGCCAGTGGAAGGGGCTGATAGGTTTTTCGTAGATAGCTTCCCAAACGTAGCTCTCGCCAGTGGAGGGGGTTGATAAGTTTTTCGTGGATAGCTTCCCAAATGCGCAGTGGAACACATGACAATTTTCGATACCATCTGTTTCGATACCATCTGGGGCGTCCTTTCCAGGGCTTCTGGTAATTCGTCTTTGCTTGGTTATGTCAGCTGACGGAGTTATGATGTCATAAACGGGAACATTTCCGGCTATTTTGAACGAATTAGCGGATTTTCGCATCTTGACATGACATTGTGACCCAAAGCTACACATTTTCTGCGATTTAGGCTTATGGATGCTTGGATTGGTATTCGAACATTGCTCTGCACCATTCCAAGGTCATTCAAGATTATTGACGTAAGGTGACCTCGGATGACATTTTTATGTTGACAGAATATTTAGGATCATTTTAAGTCTTGAATTCGAAATAGCAGTCCATTTTTATCCTGGGGTTGGTACAAGCAGTGGTTTCAACCAATATTCTATACAGTTTTCAAATGCGGAGTCTGCCACTGGCTTGGCTTGACCCGTGATCTCTGCTTTAAATGGAGCTTGATATATGTCATTTCACCCCCGTAAAGCACCGTCAGACACCCGGATCATAATTACAAGTGTGTATCTGTTGCAGTCGAGGAAGCGTTTGCGATGCACTCGTGAAAAGTCTTGATTTTTGCGAAAAACTGACTGGCCTGGTTGAGGTTAACCAATCACCCCAAGGTACAAAAATCGGGTGCCAATCACGAGATCCTCTCCCACCCTACACGCCCGTTTTTGTTTCGTATCCATATCACGCTAAGTTTGGAAACACCAGGTTGGGGGAGGGGGTGGGGGGGGCCCTCCATTGGCCAAGGTACAACTACTGCGAATGCCGCACATGGACGAAGGCTATGGAGGAATGGGTGTAATTTATTCCTTGCGGTTGATTCTTCTTCGCAATCAGTTACCCCGTTTACATGAGCAGGTCAGCCGTAAACGAAAATTTCGATCTGGTCGATTCGCAAAAGTTCCGATCGCGCGGCCTGTTTACAAGAGCAAAGCAGTCACCTAATCGGATTTTTACGATTTGACGCTGACGCAATGTGGTGAAAAGTTCCGAATATTTGGCGCATTTTTGCACTTCTGACGCACCTGCTTAGAGCAACGGGGTACCCAGGCACAATGTATCATCAATGATCCACGTAGAGGTTCTTCGGCAGAGATATAGGGAATCTGTGAATTCGAAGGATTCACGTAGCCGATGACACGTTGTCGATGACAACATAGCCCTCTCTTCTTCGTGAATCAAACGGTGCATTGTTTCCAGGCCAGACTATGCTCTATGGTATAGGTTCCAGACTATGTAATGGTGCATTGTTCCAGACTGTGCAATGGTCAAATGAACAGGGTAAATCAGGTTCACCACGCAATCCAAGAGATAAATCAGCAGAATGCAAACGCTGGAGCAAATCCGCAAGTTGAACACTCCGCCACATCTTAAACTCACGGTTGGGGCACGCACTAATAATGTGACGTTTAAGCGCCGATTTCAGCTGTTACATGTCCGATTTTTGTGTTTGATAACTAGGTTTGCAATTATAATTAAAAACAAGACGTTTATTTTTATAATTACCCTAAATCTCCTCAAAACTTAGCAGAGAATAGCCTCAAGAAGTGTCGTGACCCTTGCAGCTGTACCGTTATTTGTTTATGGTTGGCACTAATCGCAAACTTCCACCTACCGAAGCGTAAATTTGCGTTAAGCTATTCGCCATGTTTTGCTACGCAAAAGCTCGTTTACAAGAGCATTATTTTCGCAAGTTTTCTTAATCGCATCGTATTCGGAAGTTTTCCTGCTCATGTAAACGGGGTAAGTGCAGCACCTACGTATTATATTGTCATTCTTTCACAATACCAATACTTACTGTGAAGTTTTGTTCAGAGGCATCGCTAGATAATTATTCCGGAGAGGATCTTGAGAGGGCTGTGTGGAAAGGCTACGACAATTATTGACCATGGTGAACATATCCTGGATCTGCCACTGCGCACGACTTACTATAATCGTGCGTCCTGAATTCACATTTCCCCTCATTGAGCCGACATTGGCAAAGTATCACCCTCGTCGCATCATTGCTTGGACTTGTTTGAATATATAATGTCTTGAATATCTCTCGTGACCTCCTGGATCCACCATCGGGGAAGTCGTCTAGGTCCGCTACTGCTTGTGGTGCATTATTACATTACCCTGAATTCGCCCCACCCTCTCAACTTCCCGATGACAACGTAAATGATACGTAATTCCTCTTTGAGACCCCTGGCCGCATGTTCTTCATTTTCGCCTCCCCGTGGTTTCGAATTATTGATTCTTAATTCCAAATTATAGGCACACGAACAGCAAAACAATGAAAATATTCAGGTGTATGTGCAGTTCCAAAATTTTCGCAGAATTGTTCGAGGTGCCTCCAAATATTCGCTCCTGTAGCCGCCTCTGGTATAGTTACGAAATTAAAATTTTGTCACGAAGCATACAAAGGACGAATAGGGAATGACACCGAGTTTCACGCTCCTATCGCAATGGGTTAGGGAACGGCAGGTGAACAAATCTCCCCCTCCCCCACACCGATCCATACCTGAACAGGATTAATTCGTTGCTGTTTCGGCATTGTGTTACAGCAAAGTTTAGTACAAGCATCAAGGATGATGCAACATAGTTATATTGCGAACAATCATGCTACAATCATGCTACGATCATGCTACAATCATGCTACAACAATCGTGCTTTCAGCTGTTTATAGATCATTTTTATAGATATAGTTTTATAGATAGTTTTATAGATATAGTTTTATAGGTATAGTTATAGCTGTTTATAGATATAGTTTACACCTGTTACATATTTATAATTCACCCTTCAATATCCACCGGCAACCGATCATTTAATAGCCCCTCCCTTGAAAAAAATCGGACTGTGCACCTACATACTAGGGAATGTGTGTTTCATTTCAATTCCTGATAGTCGTGCTGACCTAGGTATAACTGCTAGGACGCATACAACTTATGGAAAACAATGAAGGAGCGATTTTGAAATATCCCTTTCCAAAGAGTTCGCATTCTGGCCACATGCACCTACTATTTCCGCCGAAATACAAGAACCATCAACTCCACCAACGGGTGTCGATTTTTTAAAATTAAGGAGGGAATACATGAAGGCAATGGGCAGGCCCAAATGGATTGTGAGGGGGTTGGGGGTTGGGGGGGGTGGAAGCACACTCCGTAGGGTCCCACGCTAAAAGTTGAAATTATTGTGGGGAGGAAAAGCCAACATTGAGGGGACACTTGCCCACTCAAAAGCATATAAAACAACACCTCTGGATCCACCCATACTACCCATGGCCGGCCGACTGTTTGCTGAGCAAACTCTGCCGCATGTGACGCCTAGTCAGACTGATTAGTTGGTCAGGTTAAATCACTTGTTCGTTTAACCCGCGAACTGCCGCCCACAGACCCCGGGCAGACTTCTGCCGGAGAGGGGGATTTTGTCCCCTCCAACTGTTGCTCCAGACGATACAGAGAAGTGAGGTTTGCGCCGTCGCGTACCACAATTCTTCATCTGCTAGTGGTGCAAATATATATAATCTACCTTTTATGGTTGACCATCCAGGTCTGGTCAAAGATATCTGAGTCGGGGTCCCGCCGACTGACAGGTGTATGTTGCCGGTTTTCAGCTCCTAGTCGCCAACCGTATGACAGGTTCAGATAAAACCTGGCACAAGTATCTAGCTGAGCTTCTGGCGAACATTGCTAGCATCCAATTGCCAATTCAAGCTCAAGGTCACCGTTAGGGGGCATGGGAAGTAACGTGGTCCATCCAGGCTTCAGCATAATTGTACCGTAACTTTCAAACTATGAAACCATAAAATAATGAAGCAAACCAGAGTGGCCTAGGAAAGATGTGCTGCAACACATGGTGCCCAAAGACTTGATGAAAGGTCATGCAGCACCATTTGACAAGATCACCTACTTAGCAGACGATGCTGCTGTTTCATTTGCTGGCACAATGTAAGTGATATTTAACATGACATTGCTAATGTTGTTGTCAAAATTTCAAGCTTTCTTCAAACCGATTGCCCTTAAATGCAACAAAAGCCAGCTATCAATTTTTATTATAGGATGTCCCGTGAAATCTGGATATCATACCATACAGGCGTCCGATTATAAGGAAGAAATGCGGTAAGTTTTGAGGAATTCTGACGAATGACATTATTTCATGGTTAATTCACCTAAATATATATTAACGTTATTCAGGCAGAGGAGGAAGATTCCGCCCCATTTCTTATGGTTTTCTACCTTCCGGTCATCAATACCCTGATTTATGCGAGCGAAAGTTTACGAAAATATCATTTTCATTAACAATGCAAAAAGCAACGCTTTGTGACGGGAGCGGGAAACTCGGTGGCTGTTCCTAACCATAAATGATAACGCTTTGAGAAAACCAGTGCCATTTCAGCTGCTATCGGGAAGTTTGGAGGGTGTGGTGAGTTCAAGAAAAAGGACGGTAATAATGCGAAGTGGCGAAACCAGTAAGCTTTCCCGATGGCTGATCCAGAAAGTGAAAATAAATATTCAGGGCATACCCTGTTCAAAATACTACAAGTACTGGCGCCACTGGAGTAACACTTTCTCAAGGGCGGATCAAGGAGAGGAGTAGTGAATTCAGGAGAAACGATCATAATAAATCGCGCGAAGTGGCGAAGACAGATTTTCCTAATGACCAATGATTGTAGTATCCTTCCTACTGAAGCCTATCGGGATCCTCCCTAGTGTTTCCACACGCCTTTGGTGAAAAACCTAACGATAAGCTTTGCTATTATGCACGAATAGGGAAATAATTCATATTTATGACACTGACTGCGAAAAAGAACCTCCACAAATAAAAAATGACACCCATCCCTTCCTATAAGGTTCCATGCTACGACATTGGATGTTTTACATGCACATGCGTGAATATCACGTGGTGACTGGGACCACTGAAAATGATTTATCCCATTCTATGCGCAATGTTATCAATATAAAATGTAATCACAGCTGAATGATTTTGCTCAATTACCCCTCCCCTCACACACACAATTGTTTGCCTCTTGATCTCGTCATTTGCAAAATGTTGACATTTTAACATTCTAAAAGTGTAGATTAGACCAGTAGAATCCGCTTTAACTACCCTGTTTTTTTATATGAAATCGGTCCAATAGACTCCGAGATCTTACTGTGTGGTAGAATCGCCATCTTCTGTACAGATTCAGGTTTAAGCGATTCCTACCGCAACAGGATTAAACCACGGGGGAGTGGAACATTTTATGCAAGCCATGAACCATAGACAAGTAGTTTAACACGCGCCCTGGAGGGCCTCTGAAAATTACGTGCACTGGAGGGGGGGGGGGGCGGATTCCGCCCCCCTAAGATCTCGGCTCCTATCAAAGCTGGAGGAACAAAATTCGCAGGGTAGATGGGAACGGTAGTGAACTCTATTGTATCCAAATTTCATGACCTTAGATTAATATCTTCAAGGCCAAATAAGGTCACATATGTCAAAATGTTCTTGTTTTGCGTGGCTTGGCTTGTCATTGTTATGGATCGCTGTGATTGTGTTTAATTGCTCCAAAATGGGCATCAATGATGTTTCGGACATTACTAATGATGCAATGCAGATGCTAGACCCGGCATTTGACCTCAGGTCACCTATATAGCAGCACTTTATCAGGTCAGTTACCTGTTCCAGTTACCGGAATCGGGCCGCCCGCCCGACTGCTCCGTCGGGCAGCTCGTCGCAATCGGCTTCGCGAAGAAAGGAGTGAAGTACATGAATAAAGTATAGAAACGCTTAGGTACACAATGACAAACAGTAGTTTTCAGGATGTGTAGGGAGTAGCATGCAAAGCGACATCAATCGCATGACAGTCATTTGCATTTATGACAACATTCCAGTTGACCAAGTTTGGTTCCATTAACCTGTCATGAACTTGACCTGACTTGACCACGGTGACCTAACATAACCTTGAAACTATATAACATAACAATATACATCAAACAAGTCGCTAGTGTTGCCAAGAACACTTCCCTTTTGCCAATACACGGGAAGCGCATCAGCGCCGATTTTTGTGGTCGGGCGCTACGAAATATTTTGACTTTAACGGCCCATAACTCGGGAAAAAAAATCCACCGATATCCGTTTTTTCTTCCTTTAAACGACGTGCCGGACATTTCTAAGCAGGTACGCAAAAAACGGCGTATGTCGACCGATAAAATCTGGAATTATGTACGAAAAATGGGAGGGGTGGGCGAATTTCGCCCCCCTCCAGTGCGCGTGTTAAATATAATGTTTCTCTCACGAGTGGTTTAATACATTTATCCTATGCCAGCTTTCACGTGATTTTACTTTTCTTCCGGTTTAACTACCAGAGCAGTGGTTGGGAATAAATAGCAAATAGATTGTCTCTATGAAGGCCATTGGACTCGTGCACTGTAAAATGTAAAGGTCATTACACTGTACCAATACTAAACGTGCGATTAGTACATATACCGTTCAACCACGGTTTTGCAAATGCACGTGCCCTAATAGTAATCGTAGTTTCTGGCATGGGATAACGTGATCTCTTTCAAAGTCAGTAGGACTATTGAAGGAATTGCAAAGTGTCCTTGCTTTCTCTCGTCACGTGAGTTAAATCTCCCGTACAATTCGTTAATCCTTCTCTACTTGCCTTATTGTGCTGTTGTCCGGGGCAGAAATGACAGGATTCTTAATGACAAGCTACTTAAACTCCAAAAGTGAATAAATTGGGTTACTGAAACCATGCCTATGTCCATCTCTTGACCTATTTTAAAGAACAATTTGCTTATATTCTCAGATATGGTTGCTGACCAATGTATCTGATTCCTACTAAGCTACTTAGTCAAAATTTGCCATTACCTACGTGCGTTATCTATTATTCCCTTGAACACCAAGTAAGATCAGAATCACACGACGCATTCCGGTTCTATTTTCAGCCGCAACCGTAGGCCTTATTCGTTGTCATGCATAGCGCCAAAAGAATGAACCAAAGTTACTCCCTACCTTAACCCGGTGTTGGCCGGGCTCCTCAGCCACGCACCATTGACCCGGGAGGGGCAAATATTGCCCCCTGCTTATCTCAAGAACGGCTGGGCCGATTTTAAAATTAAACCGGCAATCGATAGCACCGTGCAGTGCAATCCCATAGCAATTAGCAAAATATAAAAATCAGCAAAAGCATTGTAAGTCTAAGAAATAAAGTTTTAAGTTTGTATTAAAGTCTCAGGTCAAGATCAAAGCTTTAAAATGTGAAGCATTGCGGAATGTAACTCTCTCGGCAACCAATTGGATTCAAAAGTTCATTTCATGGTGTGAAATCATTGCGTACTGATTACGCATGCTGCATAAGGAGATACCCGATGTCAAGTGTGCCACACCAGGACGCGGGTCGAGGTCAAGTGCAGTGCAAATGGGAGCTGAAACATTGGTCATTGCTTTTCCTATTTCAATCATCTAAGCGTGAAGTGGGAGTGAAGCCGTAATTTCGAGTATCAGATACGTGAACCAACGCCGTTGTCTGCTCATAAGCCATGCAAGTTCCAGGTGAAATGGATGACCTTGGTGGTGAACAAGCGGACGGATGCACTATCATGGTTTGCAATGGAAAGCCATACTATCGAATTGGCATGTGATATTCATATGTACTACAGGCATCTGCTATGCGGGCAGCTTTGCTATATGTTTCCTGATAAGGTGAAGGAGAGTAGCAGGAAGGTCAAAATCGTATCAGGCCAAGCTTATCAAACATGCATAGCTAGGAAACTAGTGCTCGGATTTGAATCAACAAAACGGTATTCAACACCTCTGGGAGATGCGATCTTGTAAACAAAATTGCAGTGATAGTAATCACAATATATTCCTGCTTTTACTGGGCAAACATGCAAGTGCATACCATTACACACCATGTGTGTACCGAACATACAATGCATACAAACAGCAAACAACAAGAGGTGTGACACGGCTCACATGAAACATCACGTGTTAGACACCTACATCCGGTCTGAGCAGTGGTGCAGGTAGGATTTTCTTAAGGGGTTGGGGGTGTGGTGGGGCGAACCAAAACAATTCTGATTTGGTGGACAACGATTCAGTGCGCGAAGCGCGACATATTTCTGGTTTGTTGTGGTGCAAATTCCACAGGTTCTTGCTTGATCAAGTGTATTTCTTCGGTGGCTCCCCCCCCCCTGGATGCGCGTCTGTGGTCTGAGTCGCTTGCACGAACTGCATACATGAGAACAGCGACGCTTGTAGTCGGGCTGTCCAATCAGCTCCTCTACACAGGTCGCCCAGGAACCCCTGGAGCGGCCACTGCCACTACTGACGCCACTGACACCACCACCACTGACACCACTGATACCACCACCACTGACACCACCACCACTGACACTACCACCACTGACACCACCACCACTGACACCACTGACATCACTGACACTACCACCACTGACACCACTGACACCACCACCACTGACACCACTGATATCACTGACACTACCACCACTGACACCACTGACTCCACCACCACTGACACCACTGACACCACCACCACTGACACCACTGACATCACTGACACTACCACCACTGACACCACTGACACCACCACCACTGGCATCACTGACACTACCACCACTGGCACCACTGACACCACCACCACTGACACCACTGACACTACCACCACTGACACCACTGACATTACCACCACGGACACCACTGCCACACCGCACCATACCGCAAAACGATCGTTCCGCTGCCCCGCCATCAAATATTGACCCACATCAAATATCTGCATTCGTTCGTCTTCTATCTCAATTTCAGTGCACCGATGCGTTGTTGTATCAAACCGGTTGACATTACGTCACTCTGACGTCACTCTGACGTCACCCGGACCTGATCTATCACGTCCTTGCAGTTTTTACGTTGGCAAGAGGCGTATAATTGATGACTTGACAGCGATTAGGATTTTCGTACAGACATCGCAACAGTTTTCAAGTTATCGTAAATATTCGATAGAAGGGGGGGCGGCAGATATGACCCCCGATCAATGCCGGGTTTTAGGAAACATAAGTGAAGCCACACATAACAAACCAATGTTAAAGAAGTCTGTGATAAAATATTTCGTTGATGAATATCGAGGAATCTCGTCGCAGAAATCCGAACTCATGGAACAAAATGCGCTATATCATATACTGTCCGGTTCTCAATCCAGTTTCAGTCATCAGTGAATAGACAAGTAAAACTAACGGAAAATAGGAACGTATTTTTATGCATAACGTAGTTGCGAATCAATATTTTTGGACGCGGAATAGATAAACTGGCACATTATATTCTCTCAGTGCTCCCCAGATTTCAAGTCAATATCAAGTCATGTCATTTAGATATGACCTGAAGCTACCGATAGTACAGGCATGTCAAACACTCTGCAGGCTAAAATGCGGACAATTACGAAGTAAACATGTCCAAATCAGACTCATTTTGCCAATCGATTTCATTTCGGAAGCGATTATAGTCGAGGAATATGGTTAATGCATTGGAAATATTCGGTCAAACGTCTCTTGGATATGCAAAAATCTACTTTTATTCACCAGAATTCTCAAAGGGAGCGGAAAATATCAGGTGTTGCTTCGATGGCACCCATTAGCTTTTCTTGAACGCCTTCACTGTCGAAAATTGTCATCTTCAACAGTAAAATTCCATCTTTCCAGGTATATGACTATGACTTTTTTTTTACCTTGACCTTTGCACGTGCCACTGCGTTCAACTCTGTCCTCAGTTTACACATCATCAATGTGGAACGAGGAAATCGCTTTTGTTTTACGACCGGATTTAAAAACTACGTCGAAATCTGATGAATTTCTGCATTCAAACCTTAGCTATTTGATTTGACCTGGAAGGTCAACCAAAACAGACAGAGAAACATGCTTCAAACAGTGGAATGATGAACGCGAGTTTGTAAATCAAATAAGAGGAAGGTTATTACTTCGGTTTAAATTCAAGGATATATCCCCACGTTTCGATGATATGGCCTTCAACAGGGAAACTCGACTATGTTGTCTTCAACGTTTCCCTGATGAAGACAATGTAGTCGAAACGTCGGGAAATATCTTTGAATTTTTTAGTGAAGTAATTTTCTTCTCAACTGCTTCATTTATGATTTCGCGTTCATCATTCCACTATTTTCACCAATCAGTCTCACCGACAATTCATGGTTGAAGCAGCTATAAAGGTTGAATGATGTAGCTACATCATGCCGTTCTTGGCCTGTCTTGCTTAGATAAATAGTTGGCATGAGCATCAAACTGACGCCGCCGCAGTGGTAGGGAAATCTCTCGCAATGTGCGCGAAGGTTAAGCTCCCTGAATGGAAGAGAAGAAAAATCCTCACTGCTCTCCCATCGAATAAAATATCAATATGACACACGTTTTCAGCAGCATGAGCTGTTTGTATTAGAGTAACTGCTAAAATGGAATATTCGATCCCAATACTTGCTTCAATCTCGCAATCGCAAAGGTGGGCGCTCGTGCTTCTTTGGCTTCGTAAGTTGAATTCGCCAACCCATTTGAATGGCATCAAACTTGAATTGATTTGCACCTGTCAAAGACCAGCGGCTGAGCGTTAGATAGCGATGATAGATCTGCCACTGCAGCTCTCCCGAGCACCAAGATGCAAGTGGCCACTAAGGAACGATATACGAGTGTCGAGCCGAACCAACGATTTTTGGGCTTTCAATTTTCCAAGTTAAATGGCTTCACGACACTGTAGCAGGGAAGACCAAACTTTCAGGCGAGTCAAGCAGGCGATGCTGAGTAATTTATTGCCCGAAAGTTAAGGGGTATTTTGATCTGACGTCCTAGGAATTCCACACCGTCAACACTGAGTTCATATGTGGAGGCAAACCCGGCAAGAATATCTCCGTGTCATGCTTTGCACAGGAATGCAAGCTTTATACGTAGAAAAATAAGCTAGGCAAGCATAACCAATTCCGAAGTCCTCGTGCACACGACATGCCACTACATAACGCTCAAGACCACTAGCACCTTCACAGATAACCTACGACCGCCCATATAATGGAACCCATTTAGATTGGGCATCCGACATTGATCTCTCGGTGGGCCGATAGACCGTTTCGGCATCCGACATTGATCTCTCGGTGGGCCGATGGACCGTTTCGGCATCCGACATTGATCTCTCGGTGGGCCGATGGACCGTTTCGGCATCCGACATTGATCTCTCGGCGGGCCGATGGACCGTTTCGGCATCCGACATTGATCTCTCGGTGGGCCGATGGACCGTTTCGGCATCCGACATTGATCTCTCGGTGGGCCGATGGACCGTTTCGGCATCCGACATTGATCTCTCGGTGGGCCGATGGACCGTTTCGTCATCCGACATTGATCTCTCGGTGGGCCGATGGACCGTTTCGTCATCCGACATTGATCTCTCGGTGGGCCGATGGACCGTTTCGGCATCCGACATTGACCTCTCGGTGGGCCGATGGACCGTTTCGCTGGCGTGCTGGTCGACGGAACACGACTGCCATTGGCTGGTGGCTGCGGCGGCGACATTCAGTACATCTGCCGGCCGTCGCTGTATTTCAGGGGGCGGCGCGACGCCGGCGTCCCGCGTGGCCGGCCCTCGGGGCGCATCAATCCGGCTCCGGTCACGATAAAGCCGCGCACCGTGAAACGAACTGGTGCCACCCGACCGGCGTCGCGTGACGTCAGTGGCCCCTTCACGTGAGTGGGAGACGGCCTGACTGACAGGTCAACCGGCTGCCGTCTGGTGTGGTCGTCTGATGCGGTCGTCTGGTATGGTGGTCTGGTGTGGTCGTCTGGTATGGTGGTCTGGTGTAGTGGTCTGGTGTGGTGGTCTGGTGTGGTCGTCTGGTGTGGTGGTGTGGTGTGGTCATCTGGTGTGGTCGTCAGGTGTGGTCGTCTGGTGTGGGCGTCTGGTGTGGTCGCCTGGTGTGGCCGCCTGGTGTGGTCGCCTGGTGTGGTCGTCTGGTGTGGGCGCCTGGTGTGGTCCAAACAATGTGCTCAGAAGCCTCTGACGTTTCTCCGCTGCTATGGGCTTTTAATATTTAAACATGGGTGTATTCTGAAGCACTGTTAGCCTTCGCAACTTACTGTATTTGCTTAGAAAAACACATGGGTAGCTTCCCATACGTCTTTGGCGCAAATTAAGTCGTTCTCTGCTCTAGTCCTAGATTGTCCTCACAAGGTAAGGAAAAAGGAAGGCAACTCAAGGAACGAGAAACTCCTTTAGGATACTCAAAGGCCTGTGGCAACAGAGTAGGGCGGAACAACATATATCCAGCTGGACTGCGGTACAGCATTTCTTCAGGTGCACGGCGGAACGGCATCTACCCAGCGGTACGAGTTCCACAGAGTTCGAACTGGTTCGGGCAGGCAACACGGACAAAGACCGGGCCTGGTTACGTGTGAGGCCAGGCTCACACTTTGCATAATGCTCTACATCTGTTATGCTAAGTCATCAGCTTGCATATCATCAATATTCAAGCAGGAAATCGCATTTGTTTTAACCCGCGCACGTCCGAGGGGGGGGGGGCGGATATCAACCCCCCCCCCCTGCGGTTTTTCCTACATTGCCGCCATACTAATCGGGTTAGCAAGGCCAAACCCCGCATGACTGCTCAGTGGTCTTTTCCGCATATCCTCAGAAATTTTGACCCTGGGTCATCTCAAGTCAGGTCACCAGGTCAGGCGAAGTGACCTAACGTCCCTCCGAGTTCTAGGTGGCATCACTCCCACAATAATTGGGCGATTGATTTCAAACTTATATCACGTCATGATCTTATCAGGGTCTATAATATCTATATCACGTTTTTTTCGTAGCGTTGACCTGAGGTCAGGTCGTGGCCATGGCTTACCCATTATAGGCCTATGGAAAAATATACAAATGTTTCCTGTTTACATATTTGCTCTCGGAATGACCTCCAACCGCTATGGCGTGTAGTTGGAAGCTATTCGCAATGCTATCGCTGACATTTTTGCTCAGTGGCCCCACCAAGGTCAGCTGAGGTCACCTGAAATCACTAGCACATTTCTGCGCATTATATCGCAATGCATTGAGCTAGAAGGCTGAAATTACCGTCATTGTGCTTGTATCGCCAAGACGTGTCGATTAATATATTACATGACCTCCCTACTCTACCCCATGACCTTGACCTGAGGTCATTGTTTCGATGACCAATCTGTTGACCTGACCTTAAATTACACAGCGTATGTCGATAGCACATTTCAAGGGCTGTCGAATAGCATTTGCAGTTTGTTTCTATCTGTTACAGGTCCTGAGATATGTGCCAATATCTGAGGGTCCCACCCGATCTGGTCGAATTTGACATATGATGACCCAGCGGCCTAAATATTGACCTGAGCGAGAAAATTACCGTAATACTTGCGATAGAGCTTGTCACAAGCTATCCAAAGCCGTTTTCCGTTTGTCGCTACCTAGCATAGTTCTCGAGATCTTAGGGGGGGGCAGACATCTGCCCCCCCCGGACATGCGAAGTTGGCGCGGACCGCCGGACGTGCGAGTGTTAAGACCAGGGTCCGAAAGCTACAACTAAGACTGGTAACTGACTGCACCCTGACATTGACCGGCTTTACTTGACCTGGAAGATCACCAAAGGAAAAGATAAAAATATTTCAAATAGTCCTAAAAGTTCCAGGATTTAGCCATACAATGCCGGCTACAGAATATTAATATCCTGCTTAGAACAAAAGTTAATGAGGGAGATGTTCGTTATGACCCTCTTCCGCCGTCGTGTGAGGATTAATATATCTGAGATCCGAAGCGACGTCTCGCGGTAGTCAAGCGATGGTTCGCCTGTCTCTTGTGGTCACAGTAATCGGACCGTACGCGCCACGGTGTCTCCTGTGCAGACCACGTCGTTTACCGGCCGCGACAGAACCCCGCCAGTCGCCCTGCCACCAACCGGGACAGGACCCGCTAGTCGCCCTGCTACCGGCCGGGACAGTATCCGCTAGTCGCCCTGTCACTGGCCGGGACAGTACCCGCTAGTCGCCCTGCCACCGTCAGCGACAGTACCCGCTAGTGGCCCTGCCACCGGCCGCGACAGTACCCGCCAGTCGTCCTGCCACCGGCCGCGACAGTACCCGCTAGTCGCCCTGCTACTGTCCGGGACAGTACCCGCTAGTCGCCCTGTCACTGGCCGGGACAGTACCCGCTAGTGGCCCTGCCACCGGCCGCGACAGTACCCGCCAGTCGTCCTGCCACCGGCCGCGACAGTACCCGCTAGTCGCCCTGCTACTGGCCGGGACAGTACCCGCTAGTCGCCCTGTCACTGGCCGGGACAGTACCCGCTAGTCGCCCTGTCACTGGCCGCGACAGTATCCGCCAGTCGTCCTGCCACCGGCCGCGACAGTACCCCGCCAGTCGCCCTGCCATCAGGAGGAATACGACTGACATCCGAACGCAACGCGCCGCGTCTGGCACCTAATTCAGAGCTCGTTTCCAAGTCAGATAGCCGATGATTTGCTCCCGCTGCGCCTGTTCGGGTCCCATTAGGCCTCTCGGCATCGACCAGTGAACTAAGTGCGACGACCGCTGGCGTGGGGGCAGACGTACAGTCTACAACGGTTGTTGACTGTTGCGTGGACGGTTCGACCCTCGACAGCCACTGGCGACTGTTATGGGGATGCAGCTGCAGCATACGTTGAAGTTGAAGTGTACTTAGTATGAATTGACCCTCTTGAAACCGTAAAACAAGTTCAACTGCTACGCTTGGAATATGTCTTAGAGCTTCGCTTGTTTATGGTAAAATCAGAATCAGGAGAATGAAGCCTCTCTGGGCTCCGCGTTCGATCCGTGCTCTGTCTGTTCTGGTCAGCACCGTAACCAGGGCGTCCCAGGTCAACTGACGCATTTTGAACAGCGAACATGTGTATTTCATCACGTAGTTTCACCGCCAGGTGGAGCATAGACTTATGCTTGTCAGACAGGTGCCTTTGACCCCGTCGCCATCAACCCTCATCTATGAAACCCTGTCTACCCTACTGATTCGGAGTGCTCTCCTACTCGTGCCCGACATCGGTTAGTCCCCTACACCTGACCGATATCGACAGGGGGCTCGATTTATTCGTTTGTCCCTACTGAACTGAACTCCACTGTACTGGTTAATACCCTCGCAAACTCGAGGGACCGATTCCCCGGGATTACAGCTCTCCGGTCGACTACGGTATGCTAATCTTTCGGAAGCGTCGATGAATGTCAGCCAGTGCTAGGGCTTGTTAGGGGTGCGAGTGCGGACAAAGGATACTGGAGTAGTGGTTACTGGTGAAGCGTTCTATTAACGTGAAAAAAATGTTCATGTTATAATGATCACCACCAGCTGCCACGTGGCTAGCAGCCGCAGCTGGGCGACTATGACCGCCGGCGACGAGAAGCTCCCACCTGACACCTCTGATGGCGGCGGTGGTCGTGAGGGGAGGGGCAGCGAGTTTCATGGCAATAAACCTCCTGATCTGCGCGAACTGAATGTGGTTGGCCAGCTGGTCCGTGTCCGACATCCGCGCTATTCACGCGGCCAGAAACGGTCGCCTGCCGCCGTGTCGTGCCCGTGATGTCTTCGCCAGCCAATAGCCGGCGATCGAGCCTAGATCAGACCACCTGGGCACTGGCGGCTGCTGACCCGCGACCTCCGACCTCCAGCGGGCCGCATCCGAATGGCTAGCAATGAGGCCGACCGGCCTGCCAGCCGCCAGCCGCCAGCCGCCAGCCGCCAGCCGGCAGGCGGCAGGCGGCGGGCGGCGGGCGGCTGGCGGCTGGCGGCTGGCGGCTGGCGGCTGGCGGCTGGCGGCTACCAGGCGCGCTCAGAACCAGCGCCCGCTGCTGTGTGGTGGTGCGTCTGGCGCTTGCTCACTGCTCAGCCAGTGGTCATTGGATAGGCAGTGAGACCCGTCCGTCTGGCCAGCCTTCTCACGGAGTACTGGTGTGTCCTACTAGCCAGCCTTCTCACGGAGTACTGGTATGTTCGCCTGGCCAGCCTTCTCACGGAGTACTGGTATGTCCGCCTTGCCAGCCTTCCCGCAGAGAACAGGTCCGAGCCTGATGCTGAGGATGGACAGGGATATCGCTCGTACCGTGTGGGTTTGTTTCGAGACTGTTAGCGTGGCTGGGCCTGGAGGGCAGCTTCTGATGAGATAACGATTACTTCGCTATTGATAGAGTGTGGAAGTTAATGGAACGTTTGACTGCAATTACACTGCCGAGCTGCAGTAGCTTCGGCGATAGGGAGCTATGATCTAGAGCTACACATTAGCATTTTGTCTCTATGTTCGAAATTATCGTCCAGTTGGAAGCTCAGCGAGCCATAAACTCGTGGAAAGTTGCACAATGGAGTGCTACACAAAGTTCCTCGGCAAATGATCTATGATGCAGAAGTTTCAACCCCATGGTAATCCAACTAATGGGGACACGAAGCCTGTCGCTATAAACTTGTCGCTCATGATAGCGGCATGACAATATATGTAGTACCCGGACACAAAATGGCCTGATCATAAGGTGCAGCTATTGAATACGTATGGTGATCCAACTAATGGGAACAAGAGGGCCATTTATAAACTTGTCGCTCATGATAGGGGCATAGAAACCATACCCGGGCACAGAAAGTTCTGATCATAAGGTGCAGCTATTGAATACATATGCATTCGACCAGATATGAGTGTAATGGAAAACATCAAGCCAGGCCAATTAAGCGATGAAACCATGATCGAATGTGGAATCCAATCTTGCATTGCGTATGGGGTCCGGGCCACGTCGGGCTGGGCGGTGTCGGAACGGGCTTTTGGCATTGGCGGCACACAGCCGGGTGGGTGGGTCGCTGTGCGACGTAGATGGACGATACATACATGGCAAACAGGTACATGTTCAGACATACATACATACATACATACAATCATAACAATGGAAGGACATTTGGAGGTTGGGCAGTTCACAGCCTACGGAGAGGCTCCACTGCCCACCTGAGACCTGAAGCGAAGCGAAGCGGAGGCCTGGCACCCAAAGCGAGTCGTGGGATTCAGGCCCGACCTTGTATGTGTCGGTGTATGTTAAGTTAAAGCTTGGAAACCCCTAAACAGGGGAAAAACAATCTGCTTGGAAAACCCGTAGGTAAAAGACCAAGCGCAATTTAAAAGGAAATCCGTCCGTTTTGGTCAAATTAGATCGGTTCCTGTCCACCTAGTGTGAGAAAACCTAAATGTATGTGTTTTGCGACGTCGGAGAGGAAGAGGTGTGGAGCGGAGTCATACAGCCAGTGAGGAGTGTAGCGCGTGTCATATAACTTTTAACTTCACATCATACTAGCTTGGATCAGGTAAATACAACGGAGGCTTTAGATCAGTTCGGAGAGTTTGGTGTCTTGTAGAAAGCGGACAAGTAACTCGAGGAGTGCCGGGTGCTCATTCCCGAGGAGAACTCGAAGCGAAAGTTGTGAATGGATGTTGGTGAAATACTGGATGATACGCGACGGTGAGGAGCATATGCTGGACAGTTAAATAAGATATGGGTGACAGTAAGGTGGACGTGACATGTGCTACAAAGTGGAAGGCGACGTGGTCGATGAAAAATGTAATCGTGTGTCAATTTGGTGTGTCCGAGGCGAATTCTGGCGAGTGCCACCTCGTTCAAACGAGTGTGCTGGTTGAAGGAGGGCCAGCTGGAGAGTGTGGGCTTGATAGCGTGTAGGTGTGTGGTGTTGTGTGACCAGCAGGCCTGAATATATTTGTTTAATACATTATTTGTGAGGGATAGAAGATCCCCGGGGGGCACCGGAGCTCCGTTGTTAGCGGGGAGGTCGATCGCCGCGCGGGCGAGACCATCTACCCTTTCGTTTCCCGAGATACCCCTATGTCCGGGGATCCAGAGCAGGGTGAGCTGAAGGTGTGCGTGGTTGTCATAATAGAGGTGTCGGATGGCGTGGAGCGTGGGGTGCGTGGTATTGTGTAGTGCCGCGAGGGCGTCCACGGAGGATCGTGAGTCAGTGCATATTGTAGTGATGTGTTGCGCAGTGATGTGCTGGAGGCAAGTGAGTATGGCGACTAGTTCTGCTGTGTATACCGAATGGTGAAGTATTAATTTGGTTTGACCAGTGTCGGGCCCACCGCACCAGGCGGCTCCCGTTCCATTGCTGGTGCGTGAGCCGTCCGTGTAAAAGAGGGTTTGTTGTGGGTGGGCCTCTTGATATTCAAAAAACTTAACTTGGACTTCGATGGGGGTGAGCAGGATTTTATTGTGCCTAAAGTGGTACTCGAGTTTTGGGTGTTTCACGTGCCAAAATTGGAGAAGGGAGGGGGAGGGGAACTCGGTCAGGGGTAACCTCCGGAAATTTCAGTGTGGATGTGAGAACCTGCTTCAAGTGAATGGCAATGCTGTATTTATTTTATTTTTGGAACGCCGAACCGGGGGTTTAGTCTATGCGACATTGGAGGGGTGATTTAGCTGTGTTGTTGTCCTGAAGTGGTATCTGACGAGTTGTAGTGTTCTGCGTTGTTGTAGGCTAGGGAGGTTGGTCTCACCCCGGATACTGGTGGTAGGTGTGGTGCAGTGTGCTCCGGTGATGAGGCGGAGTGCGTGATTTTGTGTGCATTCCAGTGACTTGGTGAGTGTTGGAGATATATGATCGAAGATAAACGCATTGTATTCCAGGATTGAACGAATCAGTGCAATGTACATTTTGGTAAGAGTCGTCCTGTCTGCACCCCAGTCGCGACCGGAGATGCAGCGCAGGAGATTAAGTCGAACAGCGCAGCGCTGTTTAATATAGGTGATGTGGGGGCGAAAATAAAGTCCTTTGTCGAGGATAATTCCGAGATATTTGAAGGAGGTTTGGAGGGGGATAATTTGATCGCGATAGCGGAGCGGTTTACTAAGCGGGATGTGTCTGGGAAGCCGGAAAAAGAGCATAGTGACCGATTTGGTGGGGGAGATCTGTAGCCCTCAGAGGGAGCACCATGAATCAATGTGATTCATGGCGAGTTGGATAACGTGATTCGCTGAATCTGCCGATGGGTGCGTACACCAAATAGCCAAATCATTGGCATAGAGAGAATATTTTAGCAGGGGAGAAATTAGGGGAAGTTGTTCTAATACGTCGTTGATCATGATAAGAAAGAGGGTTGGAGATAGGACGCTGCCTTGCGGGACGCCTTGGTCGAGAGTGTGGGGCCGGGAATGAATGTTGCCGCATCGGACGACGAAGGAGCGATTTTCTAGAAAGTTTGTGATACAGGTGGCCATTCTGCCCTTGATACCAATACGGTGTAATTTAATTCGAAGGGCAGAACTGTGTACTTTGCTAAACGCCGATTTTAGGTCTAAAAAAAGGGCGATGGTTTCGGATTTCTTCCCGAAACCACGCTGGATTGAATCCACAATTTCGACTAGGTTGTCAGCGGTGCTTCGCATTGGTCGGAAGCCGCTCTGAAAGGGGGATATAATTTTGTTGTTCTCGAGATAGACTCTGATTCGTCCATTGACCATGCGCTCAAAAATTTTACAAGCACAACTATTGAGAGAGATAGGGGATAGCTAGAGGGGAGATGTCGAGGTTTGGAAGGCTTAGGTATAGGGATGATGGTACTAGTAGACCAAGAGGGTGGAAAGGTGCCGTCAGTCCATAGTTGATTTATTGCCGAGAGGAGGTTATCTTTACCAGAGTCAGAGATATTTTGAAAGAAGAGATATGTCAAGTGATCAGGTCCAGGAGCTCTACTGGATACCTTGGAGAGGGATACATTTAGTCCATAGGGGGTAAAGGGTGCGTTGTAGGGTTCGGAGTTGTCTGAGTCGAAGTGGCAAGTAGCAAGAGTGTCGCGAAGGAATGAGGTGGTGTGCTGTGAGTATTGAGTGTTGGAAGATATGTCGGAGTAATAAGTGGGGAAGTGTTCCGCGACGGCTGTGGGCTCAGTTATGTGCTGTTGGTTCATTGTCAGTTGTGGGAATGCGCGGTGTGGGGCTCTGCCATTGGATAAGGAGCGAAGTTGATTCCAGATTTGGGAGATGGGGGTGAAACGGTTGAATACGTTGGAGTAGAGTTGCCAGCTGTGTTTCTTGGCCGAAAGGATAATTTGCTGACAGCGTAGTTTTGCGTCCCGGGCTTCTACCATGTTTTGTACTGTGAGGTTTTTCCGAAATTTCCGTTCACCCCGCCGCCGTGAGGCGACGGCTCGTTTGCACTCGTCGTTCCACCACGGCACGGATTTACGTTCGGGTGGGCGACGAGTTTTGGGTACGTGCTTTTCTGCCGCGAGTAATATGGTATTGAGCAATGCCGAAATTCGGGGGTGAGACAGGGGTGGGATGATATTATCTATTTCCTGGGAGAAAGATGGCCATTTGGCTTTGCGAACGTTCCAGTTGGGTATAAATAAACGGTCTCTAGACTGGGCTGAGCGTTCAAGGGTGACGTGGATGGGAAAGTGATAACTAAAAAGGGGGTCGGGTTGAACGTGCCAGGAGAAGAGGGGTGAGATAGAAGCTGAGCTAGGGAGAGGTCAATGGCAGACGGGCGGAACGGGGCGATGTCTGTGTTGTGTGTGGGTGTTTGGTCGTTTAAAAAGGCCATGTTGTGGGTGTTGAGAAGTGTTTCAATATGGTGTCCGCGCTGGGATGTGGTATGACAACCCCATGCCTGGTGGTGGGCGTTGAGATCACCCAGCACCAGACAGGGGTGTGGGAGAAGACCGAAGAGATTGGTTACAGAAGTTAGAGATAGTGTATGTGTAGGAGGAACATAGAGGGAAAGTATAATAAGCTCTAGTTGTGCAATTTGGACGGATACTGCAATAAAATTCAGGTCATTGGGAATGGAGATAGGGCGGTGGAGAAGGGTGTTCGAGACGGATAAGGCTACCCCGCTGCCGTGGGATGTAGTGTTTCTGTTTTGGGAATAAAGAGTATAACCAAATATTAAAAAATTATATGGATCATTGTCGCGCCATCTGGTCTTCTAAACGGCGGCAATCAATGGTTCATTTCTGATGATATATTCCTTGAATTCTGCCCAATGGGATATGAGACACCTCGTATTCCATTGGAGCAAGAATTCAGTGGTGGGTGTCTGCATTAGTGTTGTGTTATGGTGTGGTGTTCACGCCCTCGCAGGCGTGTATGTGGCGGTGAGGGCGTGACGGAGTCGTCCATCTCGTAGGAGTCGGACGACCCTGGTGAGGTGGACGGAGGCTCTGGATCCCCAGGGGGGTCCGGGCTCGGGGAACGGGAGTGGTGGCTGGTCTCTGGGGACCGGGAGGGTTGGCGACCCAGAGGTGGCGGTGTGGACACGGCTCTAGCCCTGGTGGGTTGAGCGGCCTGGAGGCGGATGGGGGGGGCGGTCGAGCAGCTCGCTATGGGAGCGGGGCGTGCAGCCGGCGGCGGTGATGCCTTGTGGTAGAGGGGGGCCCAGTGTCAGTGGGGCCCTCAACGGGAGCTGGGCGCGTGACCGGCAACGGGGCGGCCTGCTGGCGGTGGGGGGGGAGACGGTCGGGCCCGCTCTGGGGGCGGGGCGCGTGGCCGGCAGCGGGTGAGGTTGGGAGGAGGGGGAATGGGCGGGCTCTGTCGGTTCGGGCAAGAGGGGTGTGGGGCGTTTAGCCGCCTCTGCTGGGGTCGGCCACAGTGGGGCCAACCTGGGGCACGACCACACGGCTGGGGGCGAGGAACGAGCGCCGCGCTGTGTGGCGAGGCGACTTGCCTGCCTTTCTTTGGCGTATAGCCAGGCAGGGCACCTAGGGGATGAGGCAAGGTGCGGGCCCTGGCATGCCGCACACCGCAGCTCATCGGTGTCGCATGTCTCCGACGGGTGGCTCTCGGCGCAACGGCCGCAGACTGGCGTCTTCGCGCGGCACGCCCGACTCAGATGTCCGTAGCGCTGACAGTATGTGCAGCGCGAAGGGGGCGGGGTCCAGGGACGGAGTGTCACCCTTAGGTAGCCCGCCATGACGTGGCTGGGAGGGTTCTGGGACCCAAATCCCAGTTTCAGAACTGGGCCCGGTCTGGTTCGGCGGCCTAGTCGCGTTACTTCGCAGACTCCCTGCGGCCCGAGCTCCACGGGGAGCTCTTCCTCTGAGAGCTCCGCGAGCTCGGGCGCATATGCCGTAGTAAACGACATATTTAGTCTGTCGGCCATCTCAACGTCGGTTTCGCATCCTAGGAAGCTGCCCAAGCTCAGCAGTGTACGGGCATGGGCCGCCTCTCTTACGCGGACCAGAAGGGAACCGGAGCGGAGGACCTTGGCGGAAATTACGCCACCGGTCCATCCGTCCAGCTCCCTCGCGATCGCGAACGGGGAGGTTCGGGTCCACGAGCCCTCAGCTTTCGTAAGAATCACGAACGATTCTCCCACCGGGGGGTCCTGAGGAGGGGGCAGGCGGGCTCCCGGCCGCGGCCGGCGCCCGCCGTCCTCCCGAGGGGGCGGGGGGTCCCCGGGCATACCGGGGCGGGGCGGCTATTGTACCCGGCGAGACGAGGGGGAAGTGCGTGTGTGGAGAGAAGGGCGCCCTGAAGGGGTGCAGACGAGATAGGCACCCTGAAGGGGTGCTGCAAGGAAAGGTGTGGAAAGAAGTGACGTGAAAAAGGGGTAGAAAGACACAGGGTTTTGGAGGGATGGGAGCAGCCGAGCAGAGGCGGGCGCAGTCACGGTCGTTGACCGCTAGCCCGATCCATTACACCAGAAAGGTGCCTCTGTCGGCTCTATCCTATTGGGTGGGAGGGGACAAAAGGACAATCAAAACTGGTCGCCGGTACAATTCGGTTTCCCGACGGTGCCCGAGAGTACCGGTGGGCCGAAGGTGGATGGGAAGGGGGCTACGCCGGCTAATCCGGCGAACAACCGACTAGTGGCGTCGGCCGGCTAGTCCGGCTAACAACCAACTAGTGGTACGGGTGTCTGACGTCACCCGGGGGTGGAGCTTCTCGCAGATGTCCTGGGAAGGACACCTACGAGACAGCTGGGAAGGGAGGGCGGGGCTTGAGGGCGGCGGGCAGTTTCTGGTGCTCAATCACTAGTATATGTCAAATACTAGATCTTGTCGAGTTTCCCCACCAATGTTACGCAAGCATTTAGCGAGTTGTACTCCCTTTCACTGGGGACTTAGTTAGTCCCGAGTGCATATTAATTACCCGCTCCGAGGCCTACTTGCAAACGGCTGACGCGACTCTCCTGATTGCCTAATTTGTATCTATTGTCGTTACTGCCCTTAAGGCTTGGCAACACAGGGCGGTGAAACTTCCCCTGGGCATCTGCGCTGTCCTATAACTAAACTCAGGTATGGTCAACTTACCTAACCTTACCCAATCCACGCCATACCTGGCCTTACACGTTGAAGACGTGCGACCAGCCTTACGTATCCAACGGATGGGCACGGATCCCTACCACGTTGGGTACGTCCCCTGGTCGTCTTTATACCCTAGCCGGCTCTACCCTTTCAGCCCCAGGGCATACGGCATCCCGAAGCAGTCCGTGCGTCCCCCGGACCTTTGCACCATCCGTGCCCACGTACAGAGTTCGGAGGCGGACTTACGACCGTGCAGTGTTTTGTAATATCCCATTGTTCGGCGCCAAACTCGACGGACGCAATGTGTGCTTCCATTAACGGCATCACATGCATACTCTGCCGGCCCCCATCTGCGCCTCTGGGTCACAGAGGCCAGCTGGATTTTGCGGTCAAGAGATACGTGAGTTCCGCAGAGGCCCAGCTAACAGCTACCACTTAAAAATACTGCCCATGAGTAACAATCAGGAGAGTTTCGTCATTGCGCCCTTTCGCCGTGCCCGCCCCCCCCCCCCCCCTGAGGAAGGGAGGGTCAAAGGCCGTCACGGTCGACGCCCGACGACATACCGCCCATAGGAGGACAGCAGCAGGCTGTCTCTCTCGCTTACTCTGCGGGGGTCGTCAAACTCTACTTGCGGCAATCCCCTATCTGACGTAAATTCGCCCGGGTGAAAAGAGGGACCGCGCCAGAAACAGACAGATGCTTGGACCGAAATCATAAGACAGACCGAGATTACGACAAGTGCGGCTACTTAGACCGATAAATGAGACGCTGACATATATTTACAGGAAATGTTGCAACAAATGCCTTCCGATAAAAACATGTCCCATATAATTTTGTCTCCAAACCAACCGTATTTATGTTCAGGCCACTTTTCATATTACATTTACCCGTGTTTTACATTTACCCGTGCCCGTGTTTCCGCGTTGGTGTTGATAGTTACGTGCTCGCAATTGTTATCGTATTTAATTTGCATTGCCTAATATTACGCACCGAATAAGAAAACGAACCTGGTAAATATTAGCATAGGTCAGGTTAGAGGGTCGAAATCACTATAAGGCATTTATTTGGAAGTCACCGTATTTCAATCAAAGTCCTTGGGATTTCAACCCCGTTCGCGACCACCGTCATTCACATTGCTTCCTACGTTAAAATAGAAAGAAAACAGTAGGTACACCTGACATATAGGGGTGAACATTATCTATGACACAAACACCCACACACACACACACACACACATACACACACACACACACAAACACAAACACACACTTATCCCTCCTCCATCACGCGGGAAGACGCCAGCGCCTGTGGAGTTGGTGTTAAGCTGGGACGGTGGTGGTGACGGGTGAGGCTCCATGACGCCGAGCAGCACTCACATGGCGATGGTGGGTGGCGGGTGGCCTCGGCTGAGCTCTTCCTCTCCTCCATCCGATAGCTCAGCCATCGTGCCACCGCTGGACGTCCCTGAGGGTGTCGATCCGGCGCCCACCGCCGCGCGTCTCAGTACCTGTCCGGCGTCCAGCGCCTCGAGTCCGAGAATACCCGGCGTCTGTTCCCTCACCGTGGCGCGCCCATGAGTTTTCTTGTCTCTTTCATCGCCTCCGGCTTTGCGCACTTTCTCTCGCTTCCATTTTCCTTTTTTTGCGAATGTTCCAAAGGGTTCTGGAGATCCTGCTGCTGCTCCCGCTTCCGCAGCGGGCCGGTCCACCCTTCGCCACGTGTGTCGCAGGTGTTTGCGCTCGGGACGTGCCGGGCCGCCTCTCGGTTCGCCTTGAAATCCACCTCCAGGCTTCTGTCTGTGGGTCTGTTTTGTTTTCGTCGGGCACGCTGTGCTCGGGAGAAGGCCTCGCCATGTGCCGCGCGCCAGCTCGTATTTGGCCGTCCAAATCTCTTGGATACAAATGTAAAACGTCTTACAGTTGTTCTGATGCCATTGACAAACTTCGGTGAATATGTCAGAAGTCTGTCCTCATACACCAGCGTCATTTAGCGCCGCTACTTCTAGTGTGTCGGAATTTTCGGAGTCCTGCATAATCTGGCCCAGCGACGATGCGCATTGGGTTGGAGGCCCTGGGGGCCTTCGCTGCCCATTAACATAAAGCAAAATAATGTCGTACGCATGGCGGTTTCAAGATTGGAACGGAGGAAATCAAGTTGGATAATGCGCAGTTCAAGGTATCGCGCTCAGGTTCATCGTTGCATAACACATCGTTCCTACCCGGTGTTATATTATCACATCTCATAATACGTGCCGTCCAAATTAATTAGCAGACAATGCCATTCAATAAAAACCGCACTGCAATTGCGCTTACGCATCAGTAATTAATATTTACACATTCATAGCTCGGTGGAAGACATCTTAGTTATCAGCTTACTTCGGTATATACAACCACCTCCCCATCCCCCTCCCCCTACCCCGAGGTGGCTATGCGCTGCTTATCATCCGGCGACCACCAGCTTTATCACTCAGATAGACAGGGACTAGTCGAATCTAGGACAAATGTACATAAGGACAAATGTACGTATGGCAGATGTACGTAAGCAAATATACGTAGCCAAATGTACGTAAGCGCGAAGATGTACGTATGGCAATTGTACGTAAGCGCCGATGTACGTATGGCTAATGTACGTAAGAGCAAATGTACGTATGCGCAAATGTACGTATGCGCAAAAGTACGTATGCGCAAATGTACGTAAGCGCAAATGTACGTATGCGCAAAAGTACGTAAGCGCAAATGTACGTAAACGCAAAAGTAAGTATGCACAAATGTAAGTACGCAAATGTACGTATGTGCAATTGTACGTATGCGAAAATGTACGTCCACTTACGCATGCGTACCTTTAGGTTTACGTACACTTGGTTAGGTGCATGTATCATACGTACATTTTCAGTAACCGGAAAAATGTACGTACGCAAATGTACGTAAGCAAATGTACGTAAGCGCAGATGTACGTATGGAAATTGTACGTAAGCGCAGATGTACGTATGGCAAATTGCACTTAATCGCAAATGTGCGTGTGGAAAATATATGTATGCGCAAATGTACGTAAGCGCAAAAGTACGCATGCACAAGTTTACGTAAGCGCAAATGTACGTAAGCGCAAAATTGCGTATGCGCAAATGTACGCAAGCGCAAAAGTACGTAAGCGCAAATGTACGTAAGCGCAAAATTGCGTATGCCCAAATGTACGCAAGCGCAAATGTATGTATGCGCAAATGTACGCATGCGCAAATGTATATATGTACAAATGTACGTAAGCACAAATGTACGTAAATGTAAATGTAGATATGCGCAAGTGTACGTAAGCGCAAATGTACGTAAGCGTAAAAGTACGTAAGCGAAAATGTACGTAAGCGCAAAAGTACGTAGGCTCAAGTGTACGTAAGCTCAAAAGTAGGTAAGTGCAAATGTACGTGAGCGCAAAAGTACGTAAACGTAACAGAATGCAAGAGCAAATGTACGTATGAGCCAATGTACGTACATTTAGGCATACGTGCCTTTGCGTTTAAGCACATTTGGTTAGGTGCATATGCCATACGCACATTTGTTCTTACGTACATTTGCGCATACGTACATTTGCCATACGTAAATTTGCGCTTAATTTAATTTGGCATGCGTACATCTGCACCTACGCATAATTGCAATACGCGCATTTTCGTACACGTACATTTGCGCTTACGTACAGTTGCGCTTACGTACCTTTGCGCTTACGTACATTTTCGCTTACGTGCATATGCGCTTACGTACATTTGCGCTTACGTACATTTGCGATTACGTATTTTTGCGCATACGTACATGTGCGCTTACGCATATTTGCGCATACGTACTTTTGCGCATACGTACATTTGCACTTACGTACTTTTGCGCCTACGTACTTTTGCGCATACGTACGTTTGCGCTTGCGTACATTTGCGCATACGTACTTTTGCGCTTACGTACATTTGCGCTTACGTACATTTGCGCTTACGTACATTTGCGTGCGTACATCTGTCATACGTACATTTGCTTTACGTACATTTATCCGGTCACCGGACTAGTCACGTGACCATCTGGTCATGCGACTCCCATTATCACACGACATTGACAGTAACCATCCTGTATGACCTGCCATGAGAGCTGGCTTTCAGAGAAGTTCATGCATGCATGTTAATTCATACACATGCAATGCATGGCATGTGCTTATCGGGCAATGTCCGGTCCTTCTGACATGCAAGCTACAGCTGAGAGTTATTATTCGTGTTGGGTTAGGGAGCATCTCTTTGAGAAGCAAATATACATATATTGAATGGCAAGATGGAGCATCTTCTGACGTGACCTACCCCAGTGGACTCCGACAGAGCTGGCTATACTGACAACTCTCTCACGCACATACACATATGAGATACCCGATTATAGAAGCGAGCAGGTCATCACAAAGGGAAAATCAATCCATACAATATCCAGCAGGGAATATCGGTCCGCTTTTGATCATCTCTGGCTTGTCTGGGCGTCGCATTGAAGCTGATTATAGAGCGGCGCAGCTGCACCGTATTTATATTGCGATTTGTTTACGATGTTTCAACGGGACGGAGCCGTTATTGAATTACATTGATGCCACTATGCTTACCGAACACCATCGACCGACGGGCTGACGGAAACAGGCCCAGTGAAGCGCAATCGCGGAGCCAAAGCTTTCAGACTTAGCACCGTGCCTTCCGGTACTGAGCTCCGGCATCAGATGAATGCAATTTACATCCACCAATCTCCAGGACGTTAGGAAGTTGAGAGGGTTTCGAGAAAAAACTTAGGGGCGATTAATTTCCGTTCGATTTTCGCATGCATGGCACAATGCGTCTTTGCATATGTAAGTATGCTTAACGGCATGTCTCCTAACCAGGTCTTCTTTCCGGTCAGATCCTTACACCCCGTGTCGAGGGGTCCTTAAAGACCCCCGTCTAACTTACAAACTAAACGTTGCACGAAAAAGAACGGAGTACCATCGAGAAACCCTCGATGAGCATGCCCCGAAAAAACCTGTTACGTTTTATGGTTATTTCATTTAAAAAAATAAAATGGCGATAAAAAAAATGCATTTGTCAAACACCTTTTATATCAGTATATTTGGATAAGTTAGGTAGTGCAATGCAACTTTTACACTATTTAAACCACGCAACTTCGAAATAAGCCGTAAAAAGAGCAGTGTCTAAATAGGCTTAGCCCATAATGGGCGCTTCATGAAGTGAAATCAGGCCACTTGACAGAGATCAAGTAGATCTGATAAGAAACTTCTTCTGATTCTTCTGTATGCATGCCAAGATACAAATAATGTTGAAAGAACATGCATGTTACAAAAATAGTAAATTGGCCCAAAATTGAACAAAATTGACTGTGACCTCAGGTCACTGACCTAACCTGAAACGAAAATATGAGATATACGTTTTGGAGGTACTGCCAAATTGAATTCGTCTAGCAAGCTTCATTTCAATATCTCTTCATGTGAATGCGTTCTCGATCCTCAACATTTTTGGAGATGGTCCTCTTTGAGTTGAGCTAAGTCAATGACCTGAAATGAGCTGAGATTGAAAGTTTAACGTCAGACGCAAAAATGATGAAGAAAAAAGTACTGACAAATTCGTGGCACTGTACGCCGCCATTTCCCCCTATCGCAGAAAATCCTTCGAGTCGTAAAAAGACCACTCTCAATACTGACACTGACACTGACTGACACTGGGTTAACACTGACTTAAAGTTCATAATACACTTTTTGCATGGTAGGAGTGTTTGAGAAGGAGATAGATACCATGTGCAAAGGCACAGTCATGGGACAGGCATTGACTGACTGCGTGACATTTAGCTTTTCACTGTTGGCGGTTTGATATGGTCCCACTACACCATAGTACATCAAGGTTATTATACAGATAACATCTAAAATTAACAGGGAAGATTGGTTCAAAAGCAGAGGCGATTATTAAGATTTGAAACATCTGCTTCTCATTACCGACTGCGGTTTACACTATGCCAGGGTTACAGCGGCGCCATATTCCACCTCACGGTAACCAGTGTCAGCACTTCCCGTCAATCTGATCATAATCACCATGACGTCTGAGCTCAGGTGAAGGTCACAGCAGTCATCAGTTGGACCACGGTCTATCACAGCAGTCATTAGTTGGACCACGGTCTATCACAGCAGCCATCAGTTGGACCACGGTCTATCACAGCAGTCATCAGTTGGACCACGGTCTATCACATCAGTCATCAGTTGGACCACGGTCTATCACAGTAGTCATCAGCTGGACCACGGTCTATCACATCAGTCATCAGTTGGACCACGGTATATCACAGTAGTCATCAGCTGGACCACGGTCTATCACAGCAGTCATCAGATGGACCACGGTCTATCACACAGTCATCAGTTGGACCACGGTCTATCACAGCAGTCATCAGTTGGACCACGGTCTATCACAGTGGTCATCAGTTGGATTGACACACACACCATCAAATTTGACTGTGATACGATGGTGCTCGCCTTCTCTGTGCTCTGTGTTCTGTGCACAGCGGCCTGGTACGGCCACATGTCAGACGGGTGACGGTGGTGGTGCCCGTGTGCTCCCTGTGCTCTCTGTACAGTGCGCTCATGCGGCGAGATGATAGTCGATTTCCGGTACGGCCACATGTCAGACGGGTGACGGTGGTGGTGCCACATGTCAGACGGGTGACGGTGGTGGTGCCACATGTCAGACGGGTGACGGTGGTGGTGCCCGTGTGCTCCCTGTGCTCTCTGTACAGTGCGCTCATGCGGCGAGATGATAGTCGATTTCCGGTACGGCCACATGTCAGACGGGTGACGGTGGTGGTGCCCGTGTGCTCCCTGTGCTCTCTGTACAGTGCGCTCATGCGGCGAGATGATAGTCGATTTCCGGTACGGCCACATGTCAGACGGGTGACGGTGGTGGTGCCCGTGTGCTCCCTGTGCTCTCTGTACAGTGCGCTCATGCGGCGAGATGATAGTCGATTTCCGGTGCGTGGCGGCTAGTGAATGGGCAATGACGCCCTGGCCGGTATCACTCACCGCAGACGCCATTACCACAGAAATCCGGCCGCAGGAGCGGGTCGATTAAGCTGCTCGGACGGCTCGTGATGAATGGCCTGGGCAGTGTGACAATGTGTCGCAGTCGCGCCGGGCCGCCCTGGCCTATGTCGACCCTCAGCCGCCACCCTGGTCACGCTCTCATGCGGCAATGATCGACAACGGGAACACAGAGCTATTTCGCTGGTGCACCGTGTCCGCATTCGGTGGACACGCGGTATGCAATTGGGCTGCCATCAAGCTTGCCCTGTACTTACAACGTGCACTGTTCCAGGCCGCATCAACATCCTGGCGAAATCTTAATATATGCCTAGACTTTTGAACCAAATAACTATAGTCTCCTATGGTTCGAATATGCTAGCGTTACTTGCAGACAGTAACTCTTATATTTTGTTTAATAAGCGGGCATTCTCTCCAGCCTCTCGTCACAAAACCGTGGAGTGTTGGCTGCTATTATTCAAAGAGACTCCGAACAGACTCGGTGCGCATACTCAGCAGCCTTCGTCAGGATGCGCTCTGGTTTCCTCCCTCAGCTTTCCCTGGGGTCAATTGTCGCCCAGAACAGCGGCGGCACTGAGCCGACGTGATGGCTGGAGCACGAATGGTCAGTGGCAACAACGGCTGGCGATGTCGCTGGCAATTCGGGCGAAACACACACCGAACACCAAGCCATAATCCTCGACTGTCTCCGGCGTAAATCCGACCATGGAACACTACTGTCCAGTGCTTGATCGAACCACGCCTGATGGCCGCTGGTCTGCAGTCAGATCAGTCACCAGGAGCACTGTCCAGTGCATGATCGAACCACGCCTGATGGCCGCTGGTCTGAAGTCAGATCAGTCACCAGGAGCACTGTCCAGTGCTTGATCGAACCACGCCTGATGGCCGCTGGTCTGAAGTCAGAGCAGTCACCAGGAGCACTGTCCAGTGCATGATCGAACCACGGCTGATGGTCGCTGGTCTGAAGTCAGATCAGTCACCAGGAGCACTGTCCAGTGCATGATCGAACCACGCCTGATGGTCGCTGGTCTGAAGTCAGATCAGTCACCAGGAGCACTGTCCAGTGCATGATCGAACCACGCCTGATGGTCGCTGGTCTGAAGTCAGATCAGTCACCAGGAGCACTGTCCAGTGCATGATCGAACCACGCCTGATGGTCGCTGGTCTGAAGTCAGATCAGTCACCAGGAGCTTCTTTTGCTGGAAGTCCACCGCATGGAGGGCCATCTTCAGCACACACCGTTCTCTGAAGTAGCCCTCAGCAGCGTGCCGCGGCGCATCGCGGCCTCAATCACAGCTGCCAGCAGCCAGATAGGTTCGACGAGGTTCTTTGATGGATTGTTTCTAATCAGCTCGCGCCATTGGCGGTGGTGGAGCCGAATCCCAGAGGGGACCTCGCCGCACTCAGAACAATATGAATATAAGGTGTGCTGTCTCCGCCGGAGTCCGCGTGGTAATAGGCACCCGATCGGCTGTGTGATGGATCATTGAAGCTTTGGACCAGATTGGCTGCTCGTAGTTATAGCGATGATTCACATCAATGTCACAAGAGCACATGCAAAACTCGAGTAAAGAAAGACAAAAACAACAGAAGCGACAAGAAGTGCGGTAGCTCCATTAAATAATGACGGAGCATCCCACGCTGTCCCGTCTCTGGCACTTCGTACGTGGACCTCAGCACAGGCCACACTGGAGTCTACTGTCGGATTACATTCAGCTCCAAGAACATACTGCAATGATATCGCATTTGAAGAACCGATTTACCGCACAAGTTGCAGAACAGCACCTGTCCACTCTGCAAGCATTCAGACAGACGAACGGGAATCATTCCCGGAAAAGCAAATCCTTTCTGGAAGCGCAAATTATTCTGTGAAGCCGCCGCTGGAAGCAACCAATCTTGAATGCATTTAGCGCCCAACTGCATGCGTGGAACCGAGGTCGGTGGAGCGTGAGTGCCAGCGGCGACAACAGGGTGAACTCTACCGAAAGAGCAGGAGGCAGTGGGGAGACTGGCAAGGCGTGGAACCGAGGCCGGGGAGCGTGAGCGCCAGCGGCGACAACAGGGTGAACTCTACCGAAAGAGCAGGAGGCAGTGGGGAGACTGGCAAGACGTGTAACCGAGGCCGGGAAGCGTGAGCGCCAGCGGCGACAACAGGATGAACTCGTACCGGGAGAACGGGAGACAGTGGGGAGACCGGCAAGGCGTGGAACCGAGGCCGGGGAGCGTGAGCGCCAGCGGCGACTACAGGATGAACTCGTACCGGGAGAACGGGAGACAGTGGGGAGACAGTGGGGAGACCGGCAAGACGTGTAACCGAGGCCGGGAAGCGTGAGCGCCAGCGGCGACAACAGGATGAACTCGTACCGGGAGAACGGGAGACAGTGGGGAGACCGGCAAGGCGTGGAACCGAGGCCGGGGAGCGTGAGCGCCAGCGGCGAAAACAGGGTGAACTCGTACCGGGAGAACGGGAGACAGTGGGGAGACAGTGGGGAGACCGGCAAGGCGTGGAACCGAGGCCGGGGAGCGTGAGCGCCAGCGGCGACAACAGGGTGAACTCGTACCGGGAGAGCGGGAAACAGTGGGGGACTGGCCAGACGAGGAACCGAGGCCGGGGAGCATGAGCGCCAGCGGCGACTACAGGGTGAACGCGTACCGGGAGAGCGGGAAACAGTGGGGGACTGGCCAGACAGACGAGACCGGCACACCCAGAGTGGGCGCAGAAGCGACTGCAGGCTAAATTTGATTGCATAGCTGGAGGGGAGCTCTGGCTGAGGAAACTGGAAGAAACTTCAGCCATGGACTTCTGCATTATTGTATTTGGGGATGTAGATCCCTCAATATTTTTAAAGCTTAGCATTACTCCTTGAGGCGCTGCACGGAAGCAATGCACCTGAAGCGGTGAATATGTCCTTCAACCATGATGCGGTGGCGGAGCTCAGGGCTCCAGATAGGAAATAAGCTGGGAACTAGATCGGAATGGCGCCAGAAAATGGCGCCACACCGGGCTCGGACTGGTCGCACCGGGCAACTGAGTTCGGGAGATGACAACGGCATATTAGTGTGGGGTGGGAGGAAATAGGAGACTTATTTTGGACATGGCCTAACTGAGCCACGAGTCCTTGGCAGAGACTCATTGTCAGGAACTCAGGAGCCCAGGAACAAAAACAGGATGTGGACAATAGCGATGGAAGACAAGCGCAATCGGACACATTAAACTGAACTCTAAGCTCGCTTAGAGCGGACACCCTGAGCACATGCTGTGACCGGATGCTGGGAGACCAGGCCAGTACAGCGGAGACGGAGTCCAGACCGGGCGCCAGCTGACAGTACCAGGGAGCGGCGTCAGCCGACGCCAGACGACGCTCCCCTCCGGCTCCCCACGGGCAGACAGAGGGGAGCTGATTCGATTAATGGAAATGTTTTGGGGAGCGCTGGCGGCCCGATGACGCTCGGGGACGATCATTTGTGGATGGAGCAAAAAGTGTTGGCCGGCTCGGCAGCTCAGTGTGGGACGGAACGAAGCGCCGAGTGTGTGGCGCTAAACAAACAACCGACGTGTACTATTGCGCATCAATGACTCCTATTCGGCGAAAAGGAAATCGGTTCTAGAGTGCCAGTGTAAAACTCGGGTACAATCGCCTGTTTAAATACGGCTTCAATTTGTACAGTGCACAATCGGAAATGTGTGGAGAATCGTAATTAAAACAACAGCTTATGTCGTGTCCAATCGCCAGGGGGTTGTCGAGCTACATACCGTCCATGACATGCGCGTGAGTGGGACACTTTAGGTATATTCTTTGCGTACATCAGCCGTAATAATGAACACAAAAGCGACAGTGAGGCGTATCCTTAGCACTCCACTTCAGTCGCAAAGCCAATGCTTCGATGGCTCGATGGCTACTACACATGTTTGTGTTTTACTAGCTTAACCAGTCCAGTACAGCGTAGTACAGTAACCAGTCTTTCGCTTCGGATATCTTCACATTTTTTTCTCGATAATTTATTATATTATATTATATATTATATATTATATTATATTATGTATGACACGGACTCAGTCAAGATTTTCCGTTTTAACGCGCAGTGTGTGTGTGTTGGTGTAGGGGAGGGAAGGGACATACCTGGAAAATTAATGGAGCGAACAAGAAGAAACTTTTGGCGAACAATTAATTTAGGGGATTTTTTTCCATATGAAGTTGACACTTATAGGCTGGAAATGAACAACGTCAACTAGGGCAAGGTACACAATTGGTCCTGTTGCGGAAATTAATGAACCTGACCTGACTTAAGTGTGAGCTATTCCGTTTTTGCGAACATCTTCTGAACTCACAAATGTAATTAATTGTGAGCTTAGTGTAGATGTAGATATAGATATAGATTATCTAAGCACCGAAAACAGAAAACAAAAGAAAAACAATCAGAACGCGTCCTGACGAACGCAAAGAACTGAACACCGAAATTAATAGAAGTCCTGGTGCCTATACGCTTTAAAAGGGCTACAAGACGGCCCGGCATTCATCAACATCTCAACGCCGATAAAAATATCATTATTTGTTGTGACGTCATCAGCAACGTGCACGATGCACTCCGGAAAATCACGCATTATCGGAACATTCCGTAGCCGTTCAGCGAGATCGATCCACCACGGAAATGTGGAGGTGCATCACGCGTGGTGCCATGTGTGGCAGCTGACCACCTGGATCACAGGATCAGTCTCCACCACGCGTGGTGCCATGTGTGGCAGCTGACCACCTGGGTCACACGATCAGTCTCCATCACGCGTCGTGCCATGTGTGGCAGCTGACCACCTGGGTCACAGGATCAGTCTCCATCACGCTTGGTGCCATGTGTGGCAGCTGACCACCTGGATCACAGGATCAGTCTCCATCACGTGGTGCCATGTGTGGCAGCTGACCACCTGGATCACAGGATCAGTCTCCATCACGTGGTGCCATGTGTGGCAGCTGACCACCTGGATCACAGGATCAGTCTCCATCACGCGTGGTGCCATGTGTGGCAGCTGACCACCTGGATCACAGGATCAGTCTCCATCACGCGTGGTGCCATGTGTGGCAGCTGACCACCTGGGTCACACGATCAGTCTCCATCACGCGTGGTGCCATGTGTGGCAGCTGACCACCTGGGTCACAGGATCAGTCTCCATCACGCGTGGTGCCATGTGTGGCAGCTGACCACCTGGGTCACAGGATCAGTCTCCATCACGCGTGGTGCCATGTGTGGCAGCTGACCACCTGGGTCACAGGATCAGTCTCCATCACGCGTGGTGCCATGTGTGGCAGCTGACCACCTGGATCACAGGATCAGTCTCCATCACGCGTGGTGCCATGTGTGGCAGCTGACCACCTGGGTCACAGGATCAGTCTCCATCACGCGTGGTGCCATGTGTGGCAGCTGACCACCTGGGTCACAGGATCAGTCTCCATCACGCGTGGTGCCATGTGTGGCAGCTGACCACCTGGGTCACAGGATCAGTCTCCATCACGCGTGGTGCCATGTGTGGCAGCTGACCACCTGGGTCACAGGATCAGTCTCCATCAGCGCGTCAGAGCAGAGTGGAGGACCCAAGACGCCAAGACAGCATCTGGGATCTCTTTCATTCGTTCCTTGTCACGAGATCATTTTAAATCGTCGTTTTTCGTGTAAGTCTATCAGCAATTCCGAATTCGAAGATCGATGTCTCGGTCAGTTACTTTTCGGTATCATCAGTATCATCGATATCCATCCGCCTCGCATTATACGATGCACTTGTAAATTCGGCATGACTTGGGAATATTGTGGTGGGTGCGGTGGGGTGGGGGTGGGGGCTCAACTCTTTCATGCATTGCGCGCATACCGATATAATATCTATGCACATCCAGATTAATAATCTGCCATATATTATGGTCTAACATGGTATATGGCATGTTTCCTGTTTATTCAATTCAAAATGCATGTTATATACGGCTCATTAAAGCTTTAGTGGTTCTCGATGCCTCTTTGAAATGATTCCAATAAATACTGTGTGCAATAAAGCACTGTGCTGTACGTACGATCAATTACTGACGAATCCGAACTTACTTCCAAAAGAGACGTACGTTTCGCTTTGTCATCGTACGGGAAATACCACAGCCGGAAAGCTTTACAACCATCGCGGCTTCAGTCCAATCGCGTTCTCTGTTTTTCCGTGCCCGATAAAAGTCTTTCAAGCCCGAAGTCGTATTTCCCGATCTCCATTGTTGGCCAGTATCGCCCAGCCACCCAGTGTTGGTCGCCGCTGAAAGAAAGCGGCTGGCGTCAGCGGCACGTGCGCCTGCGGTGTTTCGCCCGCCCCTTCCGGCCGAGTCGGCGCCGCACGCTGCGTGACGTCATCTGTCGCGGCGAGACAAGATTCGGCGCAGGCTGCCCCCGAGTGGGGCGAGATACGGCGCAGGCTGCCCCCGAGTGGGGCGAGATACGGCGCGGTCAACCACCGTAAATGGCCGCGCCCGTAGGCTCAGGCTAATAGCTCTGTACGTCAGACAGTGGCGATGATGCATTGCCATTTCTGGTGGTGATTTATTGAAAAGCTGGCTATGGGAAGCATATGCAACCGGTCCGTGATCTATGTCCAGCCCAGCCGCATGTCCAGGATGGTAAGATGAGTTCCATACATTATGTTCTGCTCTTATCTCAATGAGCAGGTCAGTGACCGCAACTGGTGAGTGCCAGTGGACATTGTAGCGAACTGAACCTCTATACCCTTGATACGCTGAGCGGATACGGGTGCAACGGATGCAAATGATGCAGAAGCCCCATCTGTCGTACCGCTCAGCGACAGTAATTATCGACCTCCAAATTGCCATTGAACAGTTGCTAGATGCTTACATTTTTGCCCAATGTAATGAATTCCTGCACCTTAAAGGTCTCGCAGATACAGGACGCCAATTGCACTGGGGGGTTCACCGCGTGGTGAACCCCCACACCGTCTGCGTCCACCACGCGGTGGTGGACGCAGACGCTGATTTCTCCGAGGACCTCTTCAACTGTCGTATTCCGCGGCTGCCGTCGCGTGGACGCTGTGCCGAATACGACAACCCAGAATAAACCTTTACAGTCGGCCGGAGCTGAAAAATGAGCCACAGCACCAGCACCAGCACCAGCGCTAACTACGTACGGATATGAAGCACACCACCTCATGATTATAACCATTCGGAGGTCGTGCAGTCGTCGTTTGGCCTGGCCTCGTCAACCGGACTTGGATTAGTCTGACAATGTAGTATATCAATATTCGTTGGCTGGGTTTTCGGTTACTTTCACTATCTTTGTTCATATGTCCATATAAGTAGATTATGATGGGTACCTGACCATAATGGCTTCAAATGGATAAGTGCTGGCGATCTAAAAGTGCCATATGTTTCGTACGTCAGCTAGATATATTCTAGAATTATCTATGTCGAGCCATCCAATGCAATTCACTCGCACCATAATGCTCCTTCCCAGTTGTATTACTGAGTCACGTCATGGAATGAAAGAAAACTGAAGGAAAAGCTCCTCGATCTACCGAACGAGGCTTATGTTTGTTTGTTTATAGGGTTGTTTTCCACGCACTTCATGTACGATCACGCCCAATGGCGCCGCCCACACTGTTTCGCCGATGGGCCGCGGGATTGAGAAATGTCCTGAGTGGTACCAGTGTTGAACCCGGGACCTCTGGTACCCAGAGCTCAACACCTTAACCACTCGGCCATCTCCGCCCCGAACGAGGCTAATGCACACAAAAATTTATGGATCAGCGGCGGTTGCTTCCATCAAGTTGTGATGTCACATGATTTTCCAAATTTCACTTAGGTCAAATGGGCTGGTCTGCTCAGGTAACCAACGTGGTTTAGTGGTAAGGTAAAGCAAAAACCTTCAAGCTTTGCTTTATTGTATAAGTTGTTTTCCGAATTGTGACCAAACCGGGAAGATGCGCCCTGGCAGTAATGATGCTTTTGGAGTCAAGTGGATTGTTAGCTGTTCTGAGAATGTAGCGAACGTTCGGGGAGAGTCTACATACACCAGCCCAGGAATTCAAGACTTGCTCGAGTTATTTCCCTTTCGTCCGTAACTGGCACCAATTATCTCTGACAAACAAAATCCGGCATGAAGGCCGTACCACAAACTGTCAAGCCTTTGTTTTCTTTGCCATCATCCTTCCGTCTGATCACTCTCTATATTGCTGTCGAATTTCTTGATATTTTGACTCAAATTATCCTTCCGGAAGCAACGTCATCCGGTTGAAAATCACCTTAAACAAACAGCTCATGCTGCAGCATATAGCCACGAAGTTTGGCTTCGAAGAGCCCGCCGGCTGGCCGGAGTAATCGTCCAGATGTCAGAAGATGCGGACGAGTATAATCATACAATGGAAGAACGACTGTGTCCACCGACGACGCGGCAATCGATAGAAACAAACCGTGCCCGGCAAACAATAGTATCGCGAATAACTCACTTCATGTCTGATGAAGATGGGTTTGCACGATCTCAACCAAATGCAGTACACCAATATGCAATCTAACTTCCAATTCTTATGCCAATGAGACGGGTCTAAATGGAGGGCAGGGGGCAGGGTGGAAATGTGGGTTCATCGGTCCAGCATTCGCCTGCCAGCGATATAGTGATGGACCCGGGCCCCTATAGGCGAAATAACGCCACCCACGATGAAAAGCTGTGCTAAATTATCAACTTATGTTATCGTTTTGCTAATTGATGATGCTGATCGTGAAATAATGAGCGGTTCAACACATGGCAAGAAAACCCATGGCTTCCAGCTATTATATTTACTTATCGAGATATGGGCTGCACAAACAGTGGGCTGGGTAGAACTGACGTGATAAAGCTATCATACTTGCGCAGGTGTTGGAAACAGGGGAACTTTTGACATTGACCAACATCCCATCCCAGCGCAATAATCTGCTGCTACGACAACAATGTGATCCAATTTCATATCCTCAGCAGTTGCTGGCTTTCTCCCACCTGCAGCTCACATTAGATCGCCTTGTCCTTCATAATTGCTTCTGTAACTTTACTTTGAAGTTTCATAAGACAATCTAAACATCGTTTCAGTTGGAACGTGGAGAGAATCTTGTCAACGATTCCAGGGTGGCAGCCATACTGCGTATCCTGTTATGGCGAGACCTATATGCTATATGACCCTATGGAACAGATGGAAATAAAACACATATATAGGTACACACACACACACACACATACGTGTTTGCCGTGACTACCGAGGACTATGTCTGGGCGGTCACTAACGAGGACACCCTTTATTTACCACCTGAGAAGCATCTATTTTTTATCGGTGATAGAGCATGATCTGCTGAGTAAGATGGAGGGTCAATTTGGGAGGAAACATGAAATTGTTGGTTCCCAGTGTGGATTGAATTACCGAGGACTTCGGCAAAACCGAGGACGGTGTGTGTCCATACATGTTTATCGTGAATACCGAGGACAATGTGTGTCCATGCACGTTTATCGTGATTTCCGAGGACAATGTGTGTCCACATACATGTTTATCGTGAATACCGAGGACAATGTGTGTCCATACGTGATAATCGTGTACACCGAGGACCGTTGCCTGATGGTCACCAACGGCAACATCATTTGAAATGTGAAAACAGTACGTGTGCTATTGATCCTAATAGTGTATCTGTGCGGTCTTATGTGTCTGTGAAAAGTCCTATTTCGAGTTCATCATGTATTCGTAGCCTAATGCTCAAAATCGTGAAGGAGAGGGGAAATGAAAGCGAGGAAATTTACCCAATTGAAAACCTGTTAGATCTTTGCCACAGATGAGCGAAAATTGTGGGGTATTTACAGCACTGGAGAAGGCTTAGATAAGTGGCTCGTTTAGATCTATCTATCGTTTCGATGACAAGTGCACCTTTTATCCGAAAAGTGCCCGAAAAGCATCGGAGAACTAATTCCCATGCATGCAAGTTGCACTTTTCTCAGTCTCAATGTCCACGCTCTCTAATGTGACTTTCAGAGAGGCATTCATTAACTGAGGCGTTGTCAGGATACCATCCTGGGTATGCCACCAGCCAAAACGGCCATCTGTCCGTGGAACATGAAACGTGAAAAGCATATCCCCAGTTTTGTTTTCTTCATATGAGTAGAATGTGTGCTTTGCTCGATAAGGATTTGACTTCAATATGTAACAAACGCCATATTTTAGTGTGGGGGGGGGGACGAGTGGTCTAGGGGTTAGTTGCTCGTCTCACAATCGAAAGATTGTGGGTTCGAGTCTCGCCTGTCGCTACCCTTCGCCCGCGACCAATCGGCGTCAGAGATCGACTGAACGGTCGACGTGTCGTAAAACCAATAAAGAAACAACCCTATTTTAGCGGATAGTCGTACAGTTGTTTGGGAATTTTTAGTAGGATATGCAGGCATGTAATTACGCCTGGTGTGGGATGTGCTGGTCCTCGCCCCGCGGCCATTGCTATGTCAGCTCTGTCGACACTACTGTTGCCTGATTGTGGTGTGAGAAGTAACGGTTCAAGATTCACGATGATAAGTGTGGAGGAAACTATGTCAATTCATTTCAAATTAGAATATCTCCCAAACACAGAAATATCGTGAAGGGACCAGCTACTTGCGGTTACATTTGAATTGGCTATAACAAACTATTCATAAATAATTTATCGTTGCATCCTGACGGCTAGCTGAGCGAATTTAGACACACTGGACCAGGACGTCGCCACCATACCCTGTGGAAGACGGCGTTTTCCCTCTGACATCTGATGAGGCACCGTCCCGGAAACGCACAGAAAAGTTGAAGTGCTCTCTAGAAGAAAGGCTTCACACTGAGGATCGCCATTATCCAGACAATTAATAATATATAAAAATCAGAGCTCGTTTCTGTAGGAAGTCTCACAAAGCTCCAGAAATGGGACAGGAAAGGACAGAAGAGATGGGAAGCAATGACCCTGGGAAAGAGAGAGCAGGAGTCCATCAGGACGTACGAGGTGACCCTTCAGGTGGGTAGTAGTCCGAAACACGGAGGAGTCCCAAAGACGAGAGAGGAGGCATTTCATTTAGAAACGGAGGTCCCAAGGAGAAAAAAGTCCAACGGCCTAATGAGGGTCCTGAAGACGGTCTCGGAGGCCCGCTGAACAGAAGAGAATACCTCGAAAACTGGCAAGGAGGCCCAAAAGAACTAGAGAAGGCCCCTGAGATAGAGAAGTAGCCAGTGCGATAGGAGATGGAGTTCCAAGATCCAAGACCCAAGACGGGTAGCAACGACACAGCCAAGATTTTCTTAAACTGGACGGGCCAAAATTTTACTATCAGGAAATGTAGACTGATTTGGGCGCGCGAAGGCGCCGAAATTTTTGGTTTTGCATGGTGAAAATCTAAAATTGTCTTGCTTAATCTAGTGTATTTTTGTTTACTAAGGGACCGGGGGTCAAGCCTCCGTCCCCTTGGTTGCGCCTCTGACGAGTAGAGCTTGTCCATAATAAATCTGGTCTTCGAGGCGTGGGGGAGGCCTCTAATATAGAGAAGACTCCTGGTTTATGTGAAGAAGCCCACAATAGTGCAACTGGCCCCCAGAACGTAGGGGGAAGCCCAGAATATTAGGGAGGACCATGGAATATGGGAGACAGCCCCACAACGCGCAAGGACACATCTAAAACGAGAAATAAGACTCCAGGAATTGAGACGAGTCCCTCGGAGACATGAAAGAGGCCCCTAATTTGCTAGAGAAAGCAACTGGAAGATAAGAGGCGATCACATTGCGCAAGATGTGATGCTCGCCTATGCTCGCCTATGCTCGCCACCAAGGCGAGCATAGAGCCACCCAGCTTAGACTAGGAGGCTCCTGAGGTGTGGCAGGACGTCCATAATTTGGAAGGAGATGCCCCGAGATAGGAAAGGAGGCCATATAGTTGAAGAGGAGACCCAATACTGGCATGGAAAGCCCCCACATGATTTGGGAAAATGCCACTGAGATTCCACTGAAAGAAAGCCCTTAAATTAAGAGAATGCCCCAAGAGGAGAAAAGGAGCTCCCAAGCGTGCTTGAGCTTCACTTTGGAAGAGAAGGCGGGAGAATGGAAAGGAGGCCGCCCCGGATGAAAGGAGGCCCCAAAGACGAGATAAGAGGGCAATAAGATAGGAGCGATGGCTCCCGGATGCGACAAGCGGCCCACAAAATGGATAAAAAAACTCCTCCTAGGAAATAAAAAAGGCCTCTGAAGCAGGACAGAAGGCTGCAAATTTAGAAGCTGACGTTTTTAGGAAATAAAAGTAATTTATCAGTACTCCATCAAGATTGGAAAAGAGGCCCCAAGGATAGAGGCCGTGGCCTCTCGAAGGGAAACTGAGACCCAGGAGGAGCCTCAAAGACGGGCAAGCAATCCCCCAAGATAGAAAAGGCCCAAAGACAGGTAAGGAGGCCCCATGCACTGAGGAGGATTACAAGACGTGAGAGGAAGCCAGTAGGATTGGAGATGATGTCCCCCCAAGGCACAAGGGGAAGCTCCCAAGATGGGTAAGAAACATCTGGGTTAGAAGACGAAGCCCTGCGACGTGACAGAAGACCCCTAATTTAGCAGGGGAGGACCACGCAATAGGGGAGACTCTCGGTGTGGAAGACACCTAAGGGACACCTAAGACGCCTAAAACGGGAGAAGAGAACCATGGAATATGAAACCGGCCGCCGGGTTGCATGAGGAGACACTCAATTTGGTAAAGAGTCCCCAAGACTCCTTACCAAAATCCCAATATTCATCATCACATGACGTCATTCAGGACTTCATGGGACTCCACGGTCAGGTTGGGATTAGTCCAAGCTGCAACCTTTAGCAAGAATAAGGTCCGTGGCGTAGCCAATGGAGGGAGTAATGGGGACATCGCCTGGAGCTTGCGTAGGCCCCAGGATTTGTTGCACAGTACGGCGTCATCGGTTGCAGCCGCCCTCTGACGTTAGCCAGGAGGGCAAACGTATCCTCCTCCAATCACATTCTGGCATTTGAAAAAGACCATATGATGCTCCATGTAACCCATGTTAAAACATCCCACCAAATCCACTACAGGACCCCTCAATCACGCAAGATACTCAATCTGACCCATTTGGAGACCCTTAGCCGTCTATAGGACGCCAATTTTGGTTGATAGAAGGCCTCACCAGACCAAATGGAAGCCCCATAATAGACACGGGATGCCCGTTGTCCATAGAAGGCCCTAGTTGACGGACACGAGGCCCCACCATACCAAGAAGAGGCCCAAACCAGACCAAGAAGGGGCCGCATCAAAAACACAGGAAGCCCCAGATGTCCAGCAGGAGGTTAGATGACCAACAGCCTGTCGCTACCAGACTAAGAGAAAGTACAATCAGACCAAGACGAAAGCCCCGCCAGATCAAGACAAGGCCTAAAAAGGCCAAGGAATACTTTACCAGTCCAATAGGCCTCCATCAGAAGCACAGTAGGTCCCCGATGGTCAACAGAAGACCCTGCTTAACGATAGGAGGCCCAACCAGACACATAGGAACCCCATCAGGGGTTCCTATGTGTCTGGTTCCTATATCAGGCACAGTTCGTCGATAGGCTACACCATACGATCTGCAGGAGGCCCCATCAGACGAAAAGGACGTCCATTAATAGCACTGAAGGTCACAGGTTGTCAATAGGAGCTCCTGTTGATGGCTAGGAGGCCCAGATAATAGACCTCATAGATAATAACAGACCTAATAAGAACCCCAGTGATCCAACCGGGTTAAGCCAGTAAAGGGAAAATACTACAAGGGTGGACAAAATATTATCAGTGCCCCAACCAATACCACATTTTAAATTCCAAAGAAACTATCCATCAACATCCTATACACCTACCAATACTTATATAGCCCTGTTCACTCAGTCCCGCATAACACACGCGTGGATCAAGTCCTCCATCAAAAGTTTTCAGCTCCATGCATGACTGCTTAAAGGTGCCATGCACACCTAATAGCGCCAATGTCATCCCATCTACCACTAATTATAATTACAAAAACAAGATTTTCCAATCTAACGCATTTCTCCACAATATTTTAGGTACATTCAATGAGGGACTCCCAACAACATCAGCAACCAGCCTATTCCAATGATCAACCATCCTTTGACGGAAAAACCTGAAAATCTCCTGTACTTGAGTGAGTACATATCTAATGCCGTAAGCCTTTCTCCATATCTCTATATTCGCACCTGAACAAATTGTCAAGTCTTGCTGCATAGCATGTGGGATTCCATTGGTTCGGTGGCCCTCTGATCAGATGTGTTCCACTCCTTCAGGGGGAAGTCCTGGTTATGCCACTGAATGAGCTCATAACTTGTGTATAGTTAGCGAGCATTTATAAGGCAAATGATAAAAGCGGATGTTGTGTGGAGATTGCTATCTTTTCTCACAAATGTTTCACATTTATCCGTGCATTTGATCCGCTACCAACACAGAATCTCTTGCAGTGAAGGAGGTTAGTTGCAGTCGAGGGTTCTGCCATAGGGGAGGGGAGGAAGTTGGACACCCGTTCAACCCACTTCTCGGAGTGAGTGAAACACAATGTATATCGTCCCACACACCTTTGCGGAGGTGGCCCATGAGCTTTCGACATATGGTCCCATCATCGCTACGTGCCCACGGCGTGGAAGGGCCGTGTTTTCACATATTTCTGATTGCGGGCCAAAG
>JAOTOM010001614.1:70000-74320 GCA_034440615.1 Ashinkailepas kermadecensis | reverse complement strand
TCTATCCATCTGCATCTAACTATCTAAATTTATCCAACCATCTGCATATAACTATCTATATATTATCTATCCATCTGTATATATATATCCTCATCTATATATCTATCCATCTGCATCTATCCGCATCTATCTGTATTTATCTATATGTACCTATATATATATGCATCGATCTATCTACATATCTATCTATCCATCCCCATATATATATATGTATATATATAATATCTGTATAAATATATGTACATATATCTCTAACTGCATCTATATATATGTATATATATATATATATATATATATATATATATATATATATATGTATATATATATATATACATATATCTATCTATCTATCCATCTATCTGCATCTATATATATAATATCTATCCATCTGCATCCATCTATCTGTATATATATATATATATATCCTCATCTATGTATCAATCCATCTGCATCGATCTATCTATCCATCTATATATATGCATCGATCTATATATCTACCTATCTGCATCTATCTATCTATCCATCTGCATCTAACTATGTATATCTATATATCCATCTGCATCTAATTATCTATATCTATATATCCACCTGCATCTAACTATCTATATCTATCTATACATCTATCTATCTGTATAGATAGATACAGATAGATAGATGTATCTATCTATCTGTATACATCTATCTGTGTCTATCATTGTATCTATCTAATCTATATATCTATCTATCCTCATCTATATATCTATCTATCTATCTATCTGCATCTATATATCTATATATCTATAATATCTGCATCTATCTATCTATCGGCATCTATATATCTATCTATCTATCTATATATCTATCTATCCTCATCTATATATCTATCTATATCTGCATCTATTTATCTATTTGCATCTATACTATCTAATATATCTGCATATATCTATCTGTAATATCTATCTGTACATCTATCTATCTATATATCTGATCTATCTATATATCTATCTAGATATATATATCTATCTATCTGCATCTATCTATCTATCTATCTATCTATCCATCTATATATATATCTGCATCTATCTATCTATATTTCTGCATCTATATATCTATATATATATCTATATATCTGCATCTATCTATATATCTGCATCTATCTATATATCTATATATCTGCATCTATATATCTATCTGCATCTATATATCTATCTATCTATCTGCATGTATCTATCTATCTATCTATCTATATATCTATCTATCTGCATCTATATATATCTGCATATATATCTATCTGCATCTATCTATCTATCTATCTATCTGATCTATATATCTATCTGCATATCTATCTATCTATCTATCTATATATCTATATATCTGATATATCTATCTATCTATATCTGCATCTATCTATCTATCTATCTATCTATCATCTGCATCTATATATCTATCTATCTATCTCTATCTATCTGATCTATCTATCTGATCTATCTATCTATCTATATATATCTATCTATATATCTATCTATATATCTATATATCTATCTATCTATCTATCTGCATATATATCTATCTATCTATCTATCTATCTATATATATCTATCCATGTATCTATCTGATCTATCTATCTGCATACTATCTATCTATCCATCTGCATGCATCTATCTATCCATCTGCATCTATCTATATATATATATATATATATATATATATATCTATCTATCTATCTATATCTGCATCTATCTATCTATCTATATATCTATCTATCTATCTATCTATCTATCTATCTATCTATCTATCTATATCTATCTATCTATATATCTATCTATCTATCTATCTATCTGCATATATCTATCTATCTATCTATCTGTATCTATATATATATAAATATCTGTATATATCTATATATCTATCTATATATCTATCTATCTATCTATCTGCATATATCTATATATCTATCATATATCTATCTATCTATCTATATCTATCTATCTATCTATCTATCTATCCATCTGCATGCATCTATATATCTATCTTTCCATCTATCTATCTATCTGCATCTATCTATCTATCTGCATCTATCTATCAATCTGCATCTATATATCTATCTATCTGTATCTATATATCTATCTGTATCTATATATCTATCTGTATCTATATATCTATCTATCTGTATCTATCTATCTATCTATCTGCATATATATCTATCTGTATATCTATCTATCTATCTATCTATCCATATATCTATATATCTATCTGTATATCTGTATCTATCTGCATATATATCTATCTATCTGATCTATCTATCTATATCTATATATCTATCTATCTATCTATCTATCTATCTATCTATCTGCATCTATCTATCTATCTATCTGCATCTATCTATATATATCTATCTATCTATCTATCTATCTATCTGATCTATCTATCTATCTATCTATCTGCATCTATCTATCTATCTATCTATCTATCTATCTATCTGCATCTATCTATCTATCTGCATCTATCTATCTATCTATCTATCTATCTGCATCTATCTATCTATCTGTATCTATATATCTATTTATCTATCTATCTATCTATCTGTATCTATATATCTATATATCTGTATCTATCTATCTATCTGCATCTATCTATATATTATCCATCCATCTGCATCTATCTATCTGTATATATATCCTCATCTATATATCTATACTACGTCTATATCCGCATCTCTATCTATCAGGTATATATCTATCTATCTATCTATCTATCTATATATCTATCTATATATCTCTATCTGCATCTATCTATCTATCTATCTATCTATATATCTATCTATCTATATATATATCTATCTATATATCTATCTATCTATGTATTATCTATTTATATATCTGTATCTATCTATATATCTATCTGCATCTATATATCTATCACTATATATATCTATCTATCTGTATATATCTATCTACATCTATCTACCTCTCGATCTATCTGCATATATATATATATCTGTATATCTGCATCTATCCATATGTCTATATATATATCTGCATCTATATATATGTATACTATATATATATATATATATATATATATATATATAAACTGTATATATCTATCTATCTATCACTCTATTTATCTGCATATATCTATATAACTATATATCTATCTGCATCTATCTATCTATATATCTGCATATATCTATCTACATCTATATATCTATCTATCTGCAACTATATATCGATCTATCTATATGTACCTATCTATCCTCATCTATCTATCTGCATATATCTATATACCTGCATATATTGGTATCTGCATCTATATATATTTGTATCTATCTATCTATCTATCTATATATCTATATATATATATCTGTATATATCTATCTATCTGCATTTATCTATATATCTATCTATCTGATATATCTATATATCTATCTATCTATATATATATCTATATATATATCTATCTGATATATCTATCTATCATATCTATCTATCTATCCATCCATATATCTATCTATCATCTATATATCTATCCATCTGCATCTATCTATATGTACCTATATATCTACATCTATCTCTGTCTATCTGCATGTATCTATATATTATCTGTATTTATCTATCTATCTGCATCTATCCATATGTCTATATATCTATCTGAATCTATATATATGTATCTGCATCTATATATCTATTTGCATCTATATATATATATCTGCATCTATATATATGCATCTATCTATATATCTGCATCTATCTATATATATATATATATATATATATCTATCTATATATATATCTGTATATATCTATCTCTCTATTTATCTGCATCTATATATCTATCTGTATATATATATCTACCTATCTATCTATCTATTTATCTGGATATATCTATCTATCTGCATATATCTATCTGTATATCTGCATCTATTTATCTATTTGCATCTATCTATCTGCATATATATACATCTACATCTATATATCTATGTATCTTCATCTATCTATCCATCTATGTATATATTATCCATCCATCTGCATCTATCTATCTGTATATATATCCTCATCTATATATCTATCTACGTCTATATCCGCATCTCTATCATCCAGGTATATAGATATCTATCTAGCTGTATCTCTCTATATATCTAACTGTATCTATCTATCTGCATCTAAATATCTATCTATCTATCTATATATCTATCTGCATATATATATATATATATATCTATATATCTGTATCTATCTATGTATATCTATTTATATATCTGTATCTATCTATCTAACTGCATCTATATATATATATATATATATCATATCTGTATATATCTATCTACATCTATCTACCTAT
>JAOTOM010001614.1:0-55000 GCA_034440615.1 Ashinkailepas kermadecensis | reverse complement strand
CTATCTATCTATCTATCTATCTATCTATCTATCTATCTATCTATCTATCTATATCATCTATCTATCTATCTATCTATCCTATCTATCTATCTGCATCTATCTATCTATCATCTATCTATCTATCTATCTATCTATCTATCTGCATCTATCTGCATTTATCTATATGTACCTATATATGCATCGATCTATCTATCTACATATCTATCTATCTGCATCTATCTATCTACATCTATCTATCTATCTATCTATCCATCTGCATCTAACTATCTATATCTATATATCTATCTATCCATCTGCATCTAACTATCTATATCTATCTATCTGCTTCTATCTATGTATCTATCTATCTGCATCTATCTATATGTACCTATCTATCTATCTGAATCTATCTATCTACCTGCATCTATCCATATATCTGCATCTATATATCCATCTATCGGTATCTCTCTATGTCTATATATATATCTAACTGTATCTATCTATCTGCATCTATTTATCTGTCTATCTATATGTACCTATCTATATGCATCTATATATCCTCATCTATCTATCTGCATCTATCTATCAATCTGCATATACCTATATATCTGCATATATCTATATCTGCATCTATATATCTATCTATCTGTATATATCTGTATCTATCTATATCTATTTATCTATCTGTATATATCTGTATCTATCTATCTATCTGCATCCATCTATCTATGTATCTATATATCTGCATCTGTCTATATGTCTATATATCTAATTGCATCTATATCTCTCATATATGTATCCGCATCTATATATCTATCTGCATCTATATATATGTATATATGTATATATATAATATCTGTATATATCAATCTGTACATATCTATCTACCTATCTATCTATCTATCTCTCTATTTATCTGCATATATCTATATATCTATCTATCTGTATCTATATATATGTATATATATATATATATATATATATATATATATATATATATATATATATATATATATATATATATATATAATATCAGTATATATCTACCTACCTGTCTATCTATCTAGTTATCTGCATATATCTGTATATCTGCATCTATATATCTATCTATCTATCTGCATCTATCTATCTATATATCTGCATATATCTATCTACATCTATATATATATATATATCTATCTTCATCTATCTATCTATCCATCTGCATCTATCTATCTATGTATATACCTATCCATCTATCTGCATCTATCCATCTGCATCTATCTATATATTATCTATCCATCTTCATCTATCTATCGGTATATATATATCCTCATGGGGCATTGAGGGGGCAAATTGTCCTCACAAGCATACAAAACAAAACCAAGGTCAATGTAAAATGGGAGAATTATATTTGTGTAATGCTTTTTCTTCCTACAACCTTGTCTTCTGTGATTACAGTATGCATGATTAGAGCTTCCCATCTCCAATACCTTCTCAACGACGTCATTTACAAAACGGTACAGCACAGCGAAAACCATGGGCGTGAAGGCGTGAAATTTGAAGGTTTTGGATTATTTATGCATTGCGATTTATTTACTGTTGCATTGCCATTTATGCTTGCTGTTCAATGCTTGTTCTTGCTGTGCATTTCTTCGCTGAGGATGTATTATTTTAGCTTGTGTGTCAGGTGCCTTGCAGCCAGCACCAAATGTTATTTTTTTTAATCGATAAATGCCTACGATGGCGATCAGAAAACCAATTGAATCCAATTCTCGTTGTCACCTTCGCAAAATTGTCGTCCTGGGACTGAGAAATGATCGTTTAAGCTTGCTTATGAAATCAAGCTGGTGAGAATGACTAACAGTAGTGATGAATCTAGCTATATTCAGTTAAACTTTGTGGACATAGAAGTGGGATGATCAATGGGAGATATCTTTAGGATATGCTTAGCACCAGCGCCGCCAGCTCGCTGCAATCTACAGGCCAACGGGAAGATTTTTCTGGTCGAGAAAGCATTAAGACATTGGTTTGTTTTGGCACTTAGGTATTTATCCACATATTACTTATTTATACCTTGGTATATTCTCAGCGAAAAAAAAACAACTTATTATTGCTATTTCGTGTTGCGTAAATAATGCATCATGCCAAGAGCAAGCAAGATATCATTATGAAATCATGCTTCCCACTATGGAACCATACTAAGAGCCTAAAAAAGCAATAGGGGCCCTAGCACAGTGGAGGCCCCCTCCCGGAGAACAGGGGGCCCCCTTTCAACATTGCCCCCTGGAAGAATTTCGTGGCGACACGCCACTGCTACCTTGATGGAATGTTCACAGACGGAATAGCGTTCTTGTGCAGGAACAGCTTGGTCTTGAAGCCCATGGGCCGTTTTAGTAGGCATGATAGTCAGCTTCCTCAAGATGGTTCGAACAGATGCGAGCCGTCTTCGAGTTCAATTCAACCGGTCCTTTCGCGCGCACAGCTGCACCCACTCCGCTCTCTTTTTTGCATCTTTCGGAAAACTAAAAAAGAGACGCCAGGATTGTTCCTTGAAGATCAAGTACACTTATCCACAGAGCAGCATCCTATTACTTCGAACCAAAGCCAAAGACCAGAAAAGCCTATAATATATCCGCCACCAGAGATATAAGGCTTGCGAAAGTACGCTTGTATTCTGGCGCAGGAAATACGCAGGAAATGTCTAACGAATGACGTCACAAATTAATGTGGTTGTATGGCCGCTGAAGGGACGGTTCCCCCTGATCATATCTTATTTTTCCCTGCCCTGCCCCACACATCACATCACACCACACCACACTGGAACACCAAACCCCATCCCATCCTATTCTATTCTATCCTATCCTGCCCTGCACTATCCTATCACCAAGCCGGTGACGCGCTTGGTGAAAGAACGACGTACTGATCCACTGCACACCCTGGCAGGTCTGCAAAGAAGCCTGCCGCCACATACACAACATCCCGGTGACACCCCCGACAAAACGTCATACCATAGTTCAGCCGTCAATGTTCATGGACTGTACCACATCGCGGCAAACCTTGGGAATGACACTCCCGTCGAGTATGCCGAGAGCATACATTTGCAGGAACAGGAAAAAACTGGCGGCGCCCGACCCGTTTCACGTTCTGGGTGTAGACGGTGTGCGCCGCTCCCCACTGCAGCACAGCCTCACTCAGAGTTGCTGTCGTGTCCTCGACAATGACGACGAATCGACCGTCTGCGATGCTGATGCAAGGCTGCACGACCTTTTCTGCTTCCCACCAGTTGCGACAGATCTGAGCCCAGCAGGGTCCTGACGCACTCGATGGCGGCAGTACCTAGAGGCGAAACAACAGCACGTGAAGGAATCAGCAAATATCTGTGGAACTCCGAGGGGATGCTGAAGTGGGACGATGCAGACAATTGCCAGTTGCAGCTTGGGTAGCAATTACGATGCAGACATGGGGACGAGGCCATGCTATTGGCTTCGAAACCGAACAGACAATAAGGCTAGGAAGCCGAGCCGAAGCCGAACACGGTTAAAATGCTACAACGCCAAAGCCATGAGTGATAAAATCACAAAGCCGAAGCAATCCAGCACGAAGTTTGAAAAAAAACCGAATGCTTTTAGTGTACCTATCCACAGCTGAAACCAATAAATTATCGGTCGTAAAATAATACAGAGTGGTGCTGAGAGTTGGTTATGTCTTAGTTGTTCAAAACAATTACGATTGTGAAGGGAAAATTATGGGTACTCGTCCAGTCTCAGGCTACCTCCAGAAATGCTAAGTCGATGAGTGATGGCTGTTGAACGGGGATAATAAGGGCAATTTGGCTTGACGCAGTTTGGTGCCTGCAATAATCCACACTGGCATCCCTACTCCTACTGAAGGCTGATGTTGGGCTAACTCGCAAGGTCCCCAACAACCTGACCGGAAAAATTGCAAGGTCTTCTCAACAACCTTCTCACTGGCCCTCCCCGTTGTCATTATCGCTATTTCCCGACCGCTTGCATGTGCTATAGTCGTATCCACAAACAGTTGTCGGTCGTCCTCAGGGTCTGCCTGAGGTTGGATATGTCTCACTAAGCAGGGGGTCCAGATCCGAAACTGTTAAGACCAAAAGCAACCATTCGAGTTAAGGGACACGAGGTCGGACCACCCAGAACATCTTAGACAATTGTGCACCGGTAGTCCTCGATGTGCTGATCTTCATCAGCATAACAGCTGATAGTGGTGTTCATAAACAGTGCAGTAGTTCGCAGTGCATGTCGCAATACTCGGAGTATGCCAGCGTTGGTGCCCCAGGACATTTAGTCGGTTATTTTGTGACCTTGAATTGGTCGGTTATTTTGTGTAATACGGCTTATTTATGGTCCTCATGATGATTAGTGGGCGGGTGCTACCGGTGTGTATGTTGATACGCATAGGAATCAAGTCAAACTTGACATACACATTGTGGTACGTTTTTATGTACACTAGAAAGCATGGGGGCTCCTCATTTCAATAGCGTAGTTGTTTAACCTCCCGTGTTAAGCACGTACCCGAGTATCGGCTTTAGAGAAAGCTGAGTAGCTTGACCTCGCCGACACTTGACATTTAACCTTGAATAACGCAGCTGTTTATGAAAGTTCCTCTTAGCTTTGATGTTCATGATCATTGGAACGTCAAGGACTACCGGTGAAGCAATTTTTAAGCAAATATGGGTCGGACTTTGAAATCTGTCCTCGATTTGCTCCATTCATTATGAACGCCTCCGTCATGCTCAGGATGATCAGCGCGTCAGGCGGCAATTTTCAGGGGAAACCTGATCGTCCGCTTTTCTTGAAGATCTCAGCGAATACCAAACCGGATGCAAGTATTAATATGCTGCTAGTTCGACGGGCATCATGACATAAGCTTACACCTTATAATAAGCAGAATTGTCATCGATTAAGTATTCTAGAACTGTATGTAAATATTGAGGTTTGAGCATGGAACCATATCACAACTTGTGTATATTTCGTATAAGTCCTTCACCACTTCTGAACTTCTAAGCAGAAACGTGGGCTTGCTACGCTGCTTATGTCGAAAAAGGCTTATGCTCCTCTCCCAGTCCTCTCGAACAAGGGCCGGGCGGGTGATGACCCAATGACTGCATGCAATACGCATGCCTGTTTTTCTGAAATACCTGCATCTGAGCACCATAATGCTACTTTTCTTTGGAGACGTACATTTGTTTTCCCGTCGCATGACTTATCTTGCACTTTCTGACGACTCCAAGTCATACAATGCCCTCTTATCCCTTGGTAGGTCATGGAATGATACTTGATTTCCCCCTCTGATTCGTCTCATATTTGTCTAGATGATATCCATTGTTCGTTTTTGCGACATATGAATACTTAGGATGTAGTTAGTATACATCAATATAACACAACATATCGATACTTTTACGTGTATGTTCGCCCGTGTGGTATTTTTTTTTGTCTCCGGGCATCTTGTCCTAACACTGATGATTAGTTTATTTCCGTATTATACATATATATATATATATAATGTAACTTAAGCTCACCAGCTCGAATTATGCAATTGACTTCGGGAACATTGTTGACTTAGGCTGACCCGGAAGTAGAACGGGTTATGTCTGCAGCCATGTTTCGGCGATGATGCCAAGGCGCTTCATTTACGTGTTGTCAAGGCACTTCATTTACTTCATAAGTACGCTTCATTGCGTGTCGAGTTCTGCTGAATTCGATGGTTTTACTACGAAGTGTTTTGGGCGTGAAACTGCATTCGATATGCTCAACAGGACGACCAGGCGGGACGTACTATGTCACAAGGATGCACTGGAAAGCACCTGCAAAATGATTCCAAATAAGCTCTAAGACAAAGTTGTGCATTTCGCCATTCACCAATTCAACCTGCGACGTTCGCATAGGAATGTATGCGAACATTCTGATGCTAAGATAATTCAGTCCACTCTAGGGCACACGTTGGGTCTGGGTATATAAGAGCGTCTTGGTACTGGATGAATGACTTTCAGAATACTTGAGTAAGTTCTGCATTTAGAACATACCGATTATTTTACGTTAATACTCGCCCGTGCTATAAATTGTTGTTTTCGGGCAGCTTGTTTTTACACTGATGATTGCTCTAATTTGGTTACATACACACACACACACACACATATATATATATATATTGCATATCTTACCGTATAAGTATATTCCAATGCATGCATTGAGAACTTATATGTTCTGTGCGTAAACTGTTCGGTATAACAATTCATCCTCTGAGGTCCTGAGCACACTTTGCTGGCATCATTTTACTTAGTGTACCGGAAACCAAAAATGTGACGAAACAAACCATCCGTGGCAGTAAGCCACTGTCTCCCGCAGCCGTCACCAGCTTCATAGGGCAGTGGCCGCACCGGAAACACGACACACGGCCTGATCGGGTACATACCACACGGCACAGATAACCTTATCGCAAACATACCGAAACGCCCGTGCCGTTGGTGTGACTAGGCACCGGCCATTCCGTTTGCGGCACGAGTCCCATCGGGGCAACATGGCAGTGCCAGTATTATCAGACCATCGGATGCCTCTTGAAATATGCATTGCCGTTCAAATGTGGGTCCAGGGCGCGTGGTGGGTATCGTTAGCCATTCGCCAATCTACTCGCATCAAGACGAACGCTTCACTTTGGGGGAGGAGCTAGGTGCAAACTTATAGCGCATGCGAGGGCAAATGCCATACCAACATCAAATCCCCTATTGCCTGCTGCTAATTTACATAATCCTCTGGGGAAGAATGACTGTACTTTTGGCCGTCGTGAAACTAGCGAAATGTGGATCCACCATACTAGTGCTGCACTCCCCAACCGAAGAATGGACCCACTATACTGGCGCTCCACTCCCCAAACGAAGAGCGGACCCACTATACTCGCGCTCCATTCCCCAACTGAATAGTATACCTGCTATGCTCGCTCTGCACTGCCCACACGAAGAGCGGACCCGCTGCACTCCCCAAACGAAGAGTGGACTGACTCTACTCGCGCTGCACTCTCAAATCAAATAGGCCGCACGTGACAGAACGAGTGCTCAGTGCGCTCGTCTGCTGCGCCACATGTGAATGAAAGAGAGCTGCCAAATGTAAATTCGTAGACGATAACCATCGCCCAGCAAAGTTTTCGTCTGGTGTGCACCGTCAGAGAGATGCATACCTGTACCATGTTCGCATGTTCAGGAACACGTTTAAGACGGATCCGAAATGGAGGGCGGAATAACGAATTCTAGAAAATTGGAAAGGACATGTCTCCCAGCCCACAGTGTCTACGCAAATATGACGTCATTATTGCGTGGTCCGATATGACCCAGAGATGTTTACCAATGGTGGGACAAATAATGCTTAACCCATGCCTCTATTATACATTCCAAATCTAGTTTTTCAGGCAACATATATGCGTACAGTTCCCTAATTTTCTTCCTAGCACTTCTGGCATTGACATAAAATCATGATAAGCTATGCCTTCCGTTGCTTGCAATACTTCTCTCTTTATCAGCTACATCCCCCCATGACCTGCCTAGTTTCCCTGTTTCCTACTGAGAGCCTCCTCATACCTATTGCTGAGCAATTCCACTCCTCTCTTGCTCAGATGTAACCCATCTAATGCAAACATTTCAGTCCTCCCCCAAAGATCCCCCCACAAATCCAAGAACCTCACCCCAAGCTCCTTGCAAGTCTTGGCCACCCTGGTATTCAGCCCAATGGCCCTAGAATGCCATTCTACACTTGCATTTACTACAGGGATGATGGATGTTGAATGAATGATGGATGTTACCACTCCTCTCTTCCTACTTCCTGCTAACCTACCTATCAACGCACTATACTCTTGTATTGTTTGCCTCTTTTATTTTACCCATTCAAGTAGGGTTGGATGCAGGAAGGCACAGGGAAATTATCCAGCAAAAAGCAGCCCACTGAAAGCAAAGTTAACTCTGAAGAAAAGAGAGAGGTGGCTCAAGAGGTGGCTCCCACACTCCGCCCGGCAACAAGCCTATGCTTAGCTGGATGGAGTTGTGGGAGGAGCCAAAGTAAAAAAAATAATTTCAAATCAGGAGTGCTCATCACTATCTGTCCACAAACCAGCTACTAACATTATAGCTTACCTTAACTTCTTATTGGGATGGATCTAGGGCCAGTCATATGACACCTTTGGGTATGACTACTTACAGCATTCTTTATTATTAGTTTTATTGCTCTAATATCGGGTGCTTTGTATGCTTGTTTATTTGTTTTCCATCTCTTAGCTGGGAGTGCCGCGACTTTAATTTTTATTTGATGGTGTTACCGTAAGGTGCTTGCAGTCGTTGGGTAAGAGGAGGGGGCGCCCCTGGTCACCTGATCTTGGGTGGCGGACCTTAAACATTTATTTAAAAAGAAAAGAAAAAAAGTGCACTCCGCCAAGTTTTTCAGCCAGAGGCGTCATTCATAATGGAAAAGCACCCGGTATACTTTCTCGGGGTCCCGGCGCGAGTTTTCGGGCCCGGCGCGTGGTTCTGGGGGACCCGACACCAGTTTTCTGGGCTCAACTCAATTTTTGGTGACTTCGAGCCACGGCCTTATCTTTCGGGCCCCCGGCAACATTTTTAGGTGTCCCTGGTGTCCCGTCGCGATTTTCCGAGCTCCGATGCGCTTTTTTCGGTGCCGTACGCGATGTTTAAGGCATCTGGTGGTATGTTTAGGCTAAGGAGCGATTTTTCTGGCCCGGACATTTATTTTTTGGATATCCTCTATTTTTTAGGGCTCCGGTTTGATTCTTATCGGGTCCCTATACGATTTTTGGGCCACGCTGCCCTTATTTGGGGTCATCGACGCAATTTTTTTCGGAAATATTTTCACGCCCCGACCAGAATTTATGGGACTACCGACATACATTTTGAGTCCCTAGCGCGATAGTTGGGGGGCTTGACGCTAGTTCGCGGGGCCCATTGTACTTATACAATAGGCCAAGATGCGATTTTGGCGTTCCCCGCGCAAATTTTGGGCCTCGGTGCGAGTTTTCTGGTGCCCGCTGTGTTTATTTAGAACCCCTAATTTCTGGGGGCCCCCGACACGAATTTGTGAGACCCAGAACCATTATAGGGACCCTACGCGATTTTCGGGAGTTTACCCCTTCAGGAGTTGAAGGAGTTTCCTCCTTGGTATGCCACTGCGGCTGCTTAACGAGTTTTTTTTTTTCAGCCGATGGCACCCTTCAGAGTATAAAATCTCCTTCGAAGAGCTTTCTTTCGGGACCTGAATTTTCCGGTGCTCGGGTTGACTCGATGCAGTCCCTTTGTTTTTTTTGTGATCGACGTCTTTGTAAGCCTCATGCGCGATATTTTTAGGCCCTGGTACGATTCTTTGAGCTCCTGGTGCATCTATATTTCGGTGCTCCAACGCAGTTCTTTTCCGGGGCCGACGCGTTTTCGGGGTCTTTGACGCAATTTTTGTGGCCGAGGAGTAACATTCCCGGTAGGAATTATTTTTTGGGAAGCCAGCTGCGACTTGTTGGGCTCTGGCGCGACTTTTTGGGACCCTAGTGTGATTTTCAAGGGCAGCGACGCGATGTTTTTGGGTCTAAGTGCGATTTTTGGACCCTGTCGTCATTTGTTGGGATGCTTATGGCGAGTTTTAGTGGCTTCGACACGTTTTTGGGGGCCCAGCACGTTTTAGTTTCTTTTGGAGCGATTGCTGGGACCCAGAGTGACTTTCCATGTTCGGACTGTGCTTTTATTCGTTACCCCAGATACATTTATTGGGTGTTCATGATGAGACTTTTTGGGTCCCGGTGCGACCGGTCGAGCTCCTAGCCTGATTTTCAGGGGCCCGGGCGCGACTTTTTGGTACATCCAGGCCCAGCGTGATTTTCAGGGGCCCCGGTCGAACCTTTTGAGGTCCCCGTTGTTTATTCCGGCACGACATTTTCGGCCCCAGCATGATTTTCGGGGGACCAGGCGCACCAGATTTTGCAATGACCACGGCACGACGCTTTTGTGCTCCCAGCATGATTTTCAGGGGCCCCGGTCCGACCTTTTGGGGGCCCAGCGCGATTATCAGTGGCCTCGGTCCGACCTTTTGTGACCCAACGTGACTGAGGGCCCGGCCAGTATTTTTGGGCCCAGCGTCATTTTTTTAGGGTCCTGGAACAATTTTTGTGGCCCCGAGCGTCATTTTCAGGGACACTGCGTGGCTTTTTTGGGACCCCAATGTGATGTTTATAGGCCGCGGTACGATTTCTGGTTGGGGACACCAGCAGGATTTCTAAGGAGTCCAGTAGTATTTTTCGAAATCAGGTGCGATTATTGGGGGTCCACAACCTCTAAGGGGGACTACCGCCCCCCCCCCCATGATTTTATATTTATATGATATGATGAATGACTGCCTCCGCACTCCCCAATGATTTATAGCTTAACAATGACGTCTATAGAGTACATCGCACAAAGTCGACTTTCCTATGCACGTTTAACTGCTTGCACCACAAGCAATGTTTAGAAACATATACTCTGCAATTGGCCTACATTTAGCCCATTATCTTTGGGGTTCTTAAATCTCAGCCTGGACGTACACATCACTGTACGATGAAAAGCCTTGGTCTCCGTTATAATTCGGTGTTCTAGTGCTTTTAATCCAAATGTCTTCATTCGATGGATTCTGGGATCAGAGTCTTTGCTTAGCAGAGATTGTTACATAGACCATGAGCGCACCATCTGACCGAACCATTTCTGTTGAACGACATAATTTGAATTCAATGTTTAACGTGCTGTCAATGCCACTACGCAGCTACCCAGCTAAAGATTCACTTGGGTCAGAAGCCATGTTCGTCATGTGCCTTCTCAGGTCACATGAGAAACATTACTCGCCACTAGTCACATCATCACTCACTTCATATCACTCCTCATGTGACCTTATCAGGTCACATGACGAGCGCCGAATCATCGGGGGATTCTGAGATTCTCGGAGGCGTTCTGTACTTGAAGATGTAATAACAGGGTGTGGACTTCATTATTGTATCTATGCTACCATAGTAAATGATGAAAATAAGTATTCTGCTATGTTGGATGCCAGCACCGATAATATCCAGACATCTCACTCAAAAGTGAGATGTCTGGATGTCTGGATGTCTCTTCAGACATCCAGACATCTCACTCAACACGAACACATTTTATATTACCGACTGGTCAAACTTTCATTCTGGATCTTTCCCTTTGCAGCCCACGGCTATCCCCATACATTGAGTGATACGTTGCAGATGATACCCTTACCATCGATCACTTCCAAATTTGGATAGCATCTTTAGATTACGTCGCTGTAGGCCAACGACCTCCGAAGTGGATTATCGTCAAAGCAGACTGAGACTCCTTCCAGTCTGATGTTCAGGAGAAGTTCAGTGACCGATCAGAATATCTTCCGATTGAGAAATTTACTGCGAAGCTGCTGCATTGCGCCGAGCACAATATCCTAGATACATCTAAGCGTAATTCACGTACGCTGTACGGTCGAGTCATGTACGATGTACGGGTATGTACATTTAAGCGTATACCAGTTCCATGGTGGTTTGAGAAGTGTCGTCATGCTATTCGTGCCCGCAGAAGAGCATGTCGTGCATTTGAACCATAACTGCTGCTCTACCGAAAACCTTATTGCGTTTCCGAAAATCAGGGCACGTGCTATGCAAACGATAGCAGAAGTCAAGCGTGAGTCATGGAAATCATATTGAAGCAAACTGAACCGTTGCACACAAATATCATCAGTATGGGCGCACATCTAACGAGTTTCGGGACGGATAATACCAGCGACATCGCCAGCTCTCCACGTGAAAGAACATAATCTTCAAAGGCCAAAAGTAGTAGCAGACCAGATCGCTCGAACACTGAGATCGATGCAAAGAATGTCAGGGGTTCACTGTTTAATCAATTTAGAACGCAATGCGAATATAATATTATCGACTTTAGCATCACCACCACTTTCTATTACAATGCAGCTTTCATCATGACTTAATTATATTCTGCAATTCCACCTCTTAGATCTGTTTCTGAAGGACCTGATATGGTGCACAATGACATTATTAAACAGCTACCCAAATACACTCTGGCAACTCCTCTGTCGCTATACAACGGCATTTCCCCCGCCGTGGCGTAAGGAAATGATTGTCCCCATACTTAAAACATACCAAGCAGGTAGTGGTCCACTACAAATGATGTACAGTGTCCCTCACATCAACGTTATGCAAACGTTTCGACAAAAAGGTAAATGCAAGGTTGATGTGGTTTTTGCAGTCCACTAATCAGTTTAATAGCATTCGGATTGGCTTCAGAAAACACCGCAGTAGAATAGATCGCATCGTGACACCAGACTCAGCTATTCGCGCTGGCTTTATGACACATCGACATACAGTGGCTATATTTTGTTGACATCGAAGCGCGTTCGACACTGCATGGCGCTTACAATTCTGAACAATTTGTACGATTGTGGCATTCGCGGCCACATGGGGATCTTTATGAGCAACTTTCTATCCGTCACGACCAATTCTGAGCCACTTTTGCCTATTTTGGTGATATGCATGTTAATCTAACACCTTTTTAAAACAAAATATGCTTTCAAAAGCATAAGGAGAAGTTCCATATCGAATTTCCTTGACCTCCGTCAAGATTCCTGTGGTCAGGTCACGACGAAGCGCGCAACGTGGGCAAAGCCTATTTAGACCCTGCCGTTTGTATGGTTTATTTTGTGTTTTCGTGGCCTAAGTAGTATCAAAGTTGCATTTTGCGACCTGATTTACCCTCAAACGCAGAGAAGAAATGGGTTGAAAACACTTTTTGTTTCCAAAAATAAAATTTTGATTGCCAAAAATTGAAGTAATATTATTTTCTGGTAATACAAATACCAGTTATACTATTCTCATTCGTCGAGATCTATCCGATGGTCCCTCGATCGTTTTCGTACATCGTTTAGTTTGGAAGTAAGATTGGGGGTTCTAATGCCATGGGCCTAATAGAGGTGAGCGGCAATGTTAGTATAATTCCACCTGGAACAACTCATGTTTTAAACCTCGAAGTGCCGAATGAGCGGGGGACGGTGGTCTTGGGAGTCTGCATCACATTTTTTCCGGGATAGCGGTCGAATGAGTAGACGAAAAGACAAGGAACTTGCAGTACCTTCTTATACATTTGTTGTAGTATTTCACACTTATGTCTGATGTGTAATATGCATCTTACAAATCGCGTCACAATTTCAGTCTAAGGTCGTCAAAGTAATGCTCAAACATCTTCGAAGTGCGGCCATTCGGAATAGTTGCAATATAACAATACCAAACCCATACCACGACGTTCATTGTTTTTCGCCAACACCATAAATTGTCATTTCTCGAAGTTTAAAATTGCGATCAAGGTTACTGATCTGAGGTCAGGATAATTCCAGCGACTTTTTCCGCATTCAATGGGGTAGCTTTAATTTGTGGTAATTGATCATGGCGAAAATAAGTAAGACCATGTTCTAATCATTCTGGTTTAAAATGTGAAGGCCAAGACATTACGTTAGGTACAAAATGATGAAAAGTCTCCTCGATTACGCAAATTTAACTCGGCCCTTCTGTGTCGCTCGTGGTTCTGTACAGAGACCTTCGAGTGTTGTACAATATATGTTCTTTACTTCAGGTTGCGATGCTGAGCATAATGCTCATGATAATAAGAAATGAAGACTAGATATATATTCAGAGCGGATATGGCGGATATGGCGGATATGGCGGATATACTAGATATGGCAGGTTTTGCTCCGATTCTTTGCTAAAAGTTCAACTGGCATTTCCTTCTATATTATCCTTAGATGCCAGCCAATTTGCAATGCTAAAGTTTTGTAAGCCACCATTTCCATGCCAAAGGACAGTAAACAAACTCTAAACTTCACTTTAAAAAATTGAAAGGAAAGAAGAAGGAAAAACTAAAAAAATCCCATCTCGACTTCCCACCATCTAGCCGGCAACATGCACAAACATAGTCATCACTCGAATAGAGATTCACTGGCATAATGGTTTGTTAAGTGCTAATTAATTAGCTTGGTCAATGTGGTCAATCTGAATAATATTCGAGGAGAAGTCGGAAAGGTATCGCTTCGATTGGCAACATTTGGAACATCCACAATATTTCCAAAATGCAGTTATGCACATGCACCCAAGTTGATGAATGCATGGGTATTCACGTTAAACGCTTTTACTATGTTGCTTTATTGATTAAAGAAGCACTGAACTGCATGGTGCTCCCCCTCACGTGACGGCATTATGGTGGCTAAGTGGAGGATGAAGATGCTTCAGTGTCCGTAACAGAATAGGCGTTTCAATAGCAATATGTGGGATTTGAACGCTTATCACCAAAAATAACTAACGGTGCTCAGTCACACTTTTCCAACATGCGCTACTGTTCAAGACATTGTACGATCCATATTGTACGAACACTGGGGTTCGAAGAACCCCTCCCGAACTGGGGTTCGGGACGGGTTCTTCGCATCCAGCGTCAACTATTGCGAGTGCTGGATTCAGCGGAATTGTTTGGTTAACCTAATTTGCTCCCATTCGACGAATCAATTTCCAAATGGACGCAAATGCTCCTATATGATTCCCAATGGACGTAAAATTTAGGAATCAATTCATGACCATGTGGTACGTACGAATGATGGCCGTTTCGGTGAAGCAACATCAAATAACCCGACATACACACGCCCTTTTCTAGTTCCGTTCTACGGTCCCCTTCCCTGGTCACCTCCACCGGTCCCGTTCCATCCCCATACCCTGTACCATCCTCAGTCTGCATTTTAAAGACATTCCCATGACGATATTGACCTGCACAAAACCGCACTTTAGTGTAAATGCAATCTAGCTGGCCTCAATTACCAAATGTGCTGTTATGCCTTCTGACAGACTGCTCATTGCTGTAGCTTGCGATCAATTGGACAGATAATATGATGGTCTGTGTTAAAACGTGCTCTGCTGGCTGTGGCCGTATAGTTTGTGGGGAAAGTGCACTTCATGCTATATTATTTCCACGCTTCCATCCTCGAGCATAGTGCATGCCGTGTGTCGCCTCCCCGGTCCCCCCCCCCCCAGTCCCTTTCCGCCTCAGGTCCCCTTCCGCCCCTAGTCCCTTACCCGGTCCCGGTCCCCTTCCCCGGTTCCCTCTACCGGTCTCCTTCATCGGCTCCATTCCTGGATCCAGAACCATACAGGCGGATCCAAGATGCAAAACACCAGCGCCATGCTATAAACTTCAAAGCCGTACATGAATATAACTAGTCGAATATCTTGTCACGATGCTACCGACGAATAAATCTAAAGGTACCGAAAGCCTCAGAATAATTCTGGCTATGCACACGTAGCAATTTTTACCCGAAATTGTATGTAATACGAACGTTAATGAAGTGGGAACACAGCCTGTTTTATGGATCATATCATGTAGCACATCGTGTCACAATAACTGACTGTGTAATCGGTACATGGAGCCGAATAATCGATAGAACGGCGTTGCACCGTTTTCAACCGTCTTCGAGCACCAAACGCTATTGTGAAAAACTATGGAGAAAGTGGAGCTTTTTATTTATACCGTTCCGCCGAGTGCACGTGCCACGTGCAGCACTGTTCAACTTTAGGATCGTCCTGGCTACATGGGGGTGTTTGTTTCAAGTCGTTCCGTCCAGTGGTTGCCGAATTATACTGGGTACATACGAAACGTCGGACGTAACGACATGGGTTAAAATCCAACAATACAAGTTATAATTTCCCGTGCAATTCCAATGAAAGCCGGTCGAATTGGCGTCAACCCTTTATCCAGTCACTCAATCGTCTCTTAATCCAGTCCCTCGTGTCCTACGTACTGGTCCGATCTCAATGAAACCGACATCAGTGGGTGTCATTCACGGCCCAATAGTCGCCAGGTGAACGCCGACACGTGTCCAAACACGCGACGCACATCTTGGACTTCAGTACTTTCAGCATTCCACTTTTAAGAAATGAAAATAAAAATGAACGCAGAGATCGGAGATCGGTTTCACTCAAATGCCATCAAGACCTCCCTCCATCTAGCCCGCAACATGCACCGACGACTTCACGCGAATGGAGATTCACTAACGTGGTGGTTTGTGAAATGATGATTAACTACCATGATTAATGTGGTCAAGCTAAACGATTACGGTTTGAGGAGTTGCGAAATCCCCTTTCCCGGTCCCCTTCACTTGTATTCCCGGTGTCCGTCCTCGGTCCCCGTGCCGGCTAGGGTAAATTAGTCGCAGCGTTACAGTTTCGGCCTACATTGTATATGATATATGATATATATATATATATATATATATATATATATATATATATATATATATATATATATATATATATATATATATATATATATATATATCAAAAAATATAATACCATTCCATTCACATGGCGCATAGTACCGCCACTGAAGATGCAGTCACTACCTAATTACTCTCGGGAGTGCAAACATTGATTTTCCTCAGTCATTGGTGACAATGCATTTTATATAGATGCACATAAAAGTGAATGCAATGACTAAGTTGCAAATCTGTTTCAATCATGGCTTCTTTTCCCCAACATTTCTCAATTTGGACACCGTGGTTCCAATGCTTCCCACACAAAATCTTAACTGAAGATTAAATTAGACAATTAATTTTTAATCCATGCAATGTCAAGAAGCAAGCAGTCTTCTCCACAAAGAAGTGTTCCTCAAAACATGGTAAATTTCCACTCCTCCGCAAAAAACAGCACATTTGATAGTGTTTGTTAGCTGTGCATTACCACATAGCATTGCTAAATGCATCGAACCTAGGCTAGTTTCTGAGGGATACAGAGGGATCTGGAGGCATGTATCCCTCATGGAAGGTGATGCCCTTCCGGCTGGGAATAGGCTGCCCTCCTCTAAGGCTCAAGTGCATCTTTACCTCAAAATGTTCAGCCAGAGGCACCCCCTGAGAGAAACAGCTATAGACGTATAGCGCATGCAGCTAGGTGGCAACGCAGTGGGGATGGTATGCGACGCACTTCGAACTAGGCAGTCCGCGTGTGTGGATGTGTAGCTGGTGCGCGTTAAAAGTGAGCACTATTATGTTGTTTATGTGTCTGGGCTCCAGTCTGATGTGGTGTCTGATTTTCACCTTCCTTCGGAATGTGATACTGATGAGATTGTCTATGGTAGCACAATGGGTATGATGGGAGGAGTTTGAAATTATTGAGGGTGTTATGCAACAGCAAGTGAATGGTGCTAGATAGGTTGGGATATATAGCTTACTAGGAACTTGAGATAAGGGATTGATTGGGGTGAGAGTACGTACATTTCTAGTATCTTTTCCAGATAGGCTTAACCCAGATGGGCCCCTGTGGCTCTTATTCGGCCTTTATAACTTTATGATGTGATGTGGTGATCTGATGCCGTTCCTCGAGGAGGGCCGGTGCATTCGTGAGGCTGACTTTATCCGGTTCCGGGGAAAAGCGCATACCCGGCTGGTGTTAAGGCCGCGAGTGTGCGGTGGAGTGTGAAGCAGCAGTGCTAGTGTTGACAGTGTTGTGGATAGAAGTGTGCGTGAGTCCGCGCTGCTCCGACGATGAGGTTCGTGTCGGCGCTGCTCCGTGCCGACGATGAGGCTCGTGCTGTTGCGATGGTGTGGCGACGGTGAGGTGAGGTGAGTTGAGAATTTGACGCAGTGTTTGCTCAAGTGTGAACGATTATTACCGTGTGATGATGTGTCGGTGGTCGGTGTGGGTGCCTACCATGTATGCGCCGTGTGCAGAGTGGGCGCTGGACGCTACTGTCGGTGCCATAGTGCACGGGTCGGTCCGGCCACACCCGCAAGATTGGGAGATGCCGCGTCACCTCTTCACCGCGTCATCGCGTCTTAGAAGAACCACTTGGGGAAAAGGCCGGGAAGGGGACCAGGGATCACCCGAGAGAGGAATGCGAAAGGGGATATAGGAGGAAAAGCATAGAAGGGGTCAATATAAGCCGGCCCATAAGATCCATCATCCCCCACTTATCGTACTGTATAACGCAAGGTGTTCATTGATGAAATAATTATATTCGCATGCGCTTTATTCACCTGCACGAGACCCGTGCAGTTGAGTACTTGTTTGATCAGTAAAACAGCATAGCTGGAATCAACATAGTATAAACGTCATAGTATAAACATAGTATAAACGTCATAGTATAAACGTGACGGCCGGTCGGACCTCAACCAGAAATTCCTATGAGCCGGAAACAGAGCACAGTCAAGCCCCACCTGAGGTACATTCCGTCATCGGCGCCACGTGGTCAGCACCCCTGGAGACAGCTCCGATACGACATATCATGGACAACACTGCCACATAAATGCGCCGTTCTCCGGACCTGACGACATTCTTCCGGATAGCTGCAAAACCCGCTGAAGTGCAATCGACTGGGAGTTGTCGGAGGTGTGCTGTTAACCGATAAGAAATACTGACTGCCCACACCAAACAAATATTGGCATTATTAACAAGTGGTTGAAACTAAGTTCGGACTAGAATAATCGTGCAATGAACACCGTACCAAAGTGTTGCTCCTAGCCGTGTATCCAGACACACTCATCCAGTGTGCTTGTGGAGGAAAGGGGAAATGACACCCAGCTGGGAACATTTATCCGCTCCTACTCGCACGTTCCGGAAGCAATTTTCCATTCCCAACCTTCTGTGCTAAAATATGAAGCTGTTACATTAAACGGATACAACCAAACGCAAATGTGCCGTTTCAAGGTCGGGGACTAGTATTTCATGCCTTCTTCACGATTTTTCACCACCGCATTCTCAGTAGAAGGACATACTACTCTGGCATCCTGATCGAGGGGAGCCTTGAGAGCCTGTACCAACCGCACGCCGGCGGTGGAAGCGCTGCCAACGCCACTGACCTGCAGCGGCACGTCCGGGTCCAGCTCGAACGTGGCGCCGCTCTGTGGCCACGGCACGAACTTCTGCGTCTCGGCGGTTGTCAGGTACGATATGTGTTGCTGCGCCCGTTCCTATAAGCCAGGTCAGTAAATATTGCATCTCATGACAATTCGACAAGGGCATGACACCAAATATTTTATATTTTAATGAAAATATTTGTGTGGGGTTATATGATGCGCCGAATCCAGCTGTCCCATTTTAGGAAGATTAGGTTAACGAACAAGGGACATTTCTGCATAGCATAGGACATTTCTGAGATGTCACCAAACAAGGGTGTCTTTTGAGATTCTTGATACAATGCAGAACAACCAGAATTGTGCAAATGTATATATCGGTGAACTCACAATAATCCACTGCATCTTTTTGCTATTTCGGAACTTTCGTTTACGGTAAAGTTCGATATCATATCCTTCGAAGCAAAAAATAGGGTTTGCTCCCATGTCGGTGGGCTCCCGACCAATGTCGTTGCTTTGAGCCAACTCGGAAGTTTCCGACGTTTCCCATCTCGGTCCAATCGGCGTCTCTCAGTGCACCTTCACGCTCAAAGTCAGCTGCCATTTCAACAGTGAGAACGCTGGGTACTGACGCTGGCCTCCGTCTAACGCGAAGCTGCAGCCCCCAAGACTGATTCGGGGGACCTAAGGTGTTTTTCTCAAACTGATCCGGGGTCGCTCTGCGCCTTCTGAACTGTGCTGCTATAAAAGCCCCACAATACGGAATTGTCGCATTTGTCGGAAGCAGGTTTTCCAGACGAAAAAAAATGTTGCACGATACAATTTTAGTCCAATCCGCCGTAGGGTCTTCGTTTAAGAAAATAATAAGTGCATACTTCTGCGACCTGCGAAAAAAAAAAAACAGCCCAATGTACATTTTTGAAAAAGCTGGTTTGGAGCCCGACCAATGCTCCCTATACCATATACCATACCCCGGCCAATATACCAGAACTTGTATGGGACGCCAGGAGCCAGCACCTCCAATTAAGGCGTCCTGTGAAGTTTCATCCCCGGGTGTGCCCAGTCTCAGTGGCTCAGTCGGTAGAGAGTCGGACTCTTGGTCGTAAGGTCGCGGGTTCGAATCCCGTAACCGGCACAATTACTGAGTCCACCCATAACGCAAGGGCGCCGGCTTTTCTCCGGTGACGTGCTAGGCGAGCACGCGTACCCCCAGCCCCACGAGGGCCACCTTCATCCAACACTGCAACACCAGACCCTTTCTTGTCACGAGCAGATAGACCAGCTTCCCCTGGTTCACCCATCCGCTCAATTTTATAGGTGCCTGTTGCGATGGCGGAACAACACGCCTCTTTGGTCCCGATATCCCGGAGCGAGTGGACCCCATACAGCCAAGTGACAAGTCGACTCGGGGCGGGGGCCTGAGGTTTCTCCCGGTGCCTGCCGGCCCTGCCGGCTGGGGTCCAGGGATGGGCGGCGCTGCTAGTGCGGTTGGGGTGGTGAGTCTGCCGGCCACGAGAAGGCGCCGCTTGTCCGTTTTACGTCAAGGAAATACAAATTATCGCACTTCACACCAACAAATTAACTTTCCGTGAGGCTAGGGACAGGTACGATCCATCCGAAAACATCCTACGCCTCGAAAGTTCGAAACACGACATCAGTTCCACACAAGCTACAGGAAAATACATTTGATGAATTGACCGCACACCTATGTGCGCCTATCCGTTCCCTTGCCGTATTCATCACCACGCCAACGATTCCTCAAAACCACGTGGCTCAGACCACAGAGGCGGCAATCCCAGTTGCTCGTCGCCGCCCCTGGGGTTGCCGTTACGTCACCTGCTACCGAGCGAAGGGGGAGGGGACCGGGGAAGGGGACCGGGGAAGGGGACCGGGGAAGGGTACCGGGGAAGGAGACCTGGGAAGGGGACTGGAGAAGGGGACCGGGGGGACCGGGGAAGGGGACTGGGGAAGGGGAGCGGGGAGGGGCGACCGGGGAAGGGCGACCGGAGAAGGAATCAGGGAAGGGGAACGGGGAAGAGGACCGGGATGCACTGCATACACTAAGCTCGAGGATGGAATCGTTTAAATAATTGAGGATGAAGTTCACTCTTCGCAAAAACTACCCGGCAGCCAATATAGCATGATTTAACACAGACCATCATATAATCCGGTCGGTTGATGGCAAGTTGCAGCAATGCGCAGTCCGCAAGTAGGCATAACAGCACATTTGCTAAATTATTCAAGTGCGGTTTTGTACAGATCAATGTCGTCACGGTAATGCCATCGGAGTGTAGACCGAGAATGGTACAGGGGTGATCTAGAATCAGGTGATCAGGGGTTATGGGGGGTGGGGGAGGGGACGGAACGGTTTCGGTGGAGGTGACTTGGAATGCAGATCTAGAAGGGGACTAGGACTCGAATTAGGAAAAGGCGTGCGGATATCTACAAGCTTACTTGTACACCTCTCGACCCAGTGCTCGCAAAATGTTGGATCTGCTTCCCACACCGTGTCCTGAACCGTAGCGCGCCAGCGCGCACATTAGAAACAGTGCGTCTGAGCACCGTTATTTATTTTTGGGATCAACGTTCAAGCCCCACATAGTGATGGTGCAACGCTTATTCTGCTACGGAAACTGAAGCAAGTTCATCCTCACCATGCGCAAACCAGAATCAAATTCCATTGTCCGTGCTGCGGATAATTTTTTTGTGAAAAGCATAGGAGCAATCACATTCTACTTCCTTGGTTAAATTGTCTGCTCTCCCCAGTCTGATAACATTCCTTGTTTTTCTGTTCCAACAAAAATATCATGCATGAGAGTTTGCTATAACCTCGATGATGGGCCATTCACCTATTTATATCGTCAATGGCATATGTAGGGATTTGCCAGGGAAATGCGCCAAAAACATTGCCGTATGTTTTTTATTGGGTGGTTCACGACGCACTGTATGCAATTGCTGATAGGCGCCATCCACATTGTTCCCAATCCCACGGCCCACCGCGGGATTGGGAAATGTCCGAGCAGTGCGAGCGTTGAACCCGGGAACTTTGGATCCAGAGTTCAACGCTCTAACTACTCGGCCATCGGCCATCCGCAAATATGCGACTATCTTAGCCCCCTGACTACTAAACAAGGTATGGACGTCGGAGTAACTAGTTTCTGTGAGCTCCCTTCTGATAATATTTCCTTTTCTATTGTAATATGAATACATGATGATGAATGGAATAAAAATGAATGGAGATGAATCGAGTTTGACAATAGTTGGTGGAATGGTGCAATTTATTATTCATGATGATTTCAAGAACCTTCAATGAGTCCGTAGTAGTGCCTTCCAGGTTAGGTCAAATGTCTAAAATTGATTTTTTGTATTTTCCTAAGAAAATCGTCAGTTATATCGAAACTACTGTCTACATATGCACGAAATGGCCGGAAATATGTTTATTGGCACCTTGCGAACATAATGACATGTCACACGATGTGATCGGATCAATATGTCATGCACCATATGTGGTCGAAGCAGTGACCCCAAATATCCAACTTTTTGAAAAGTGATTCCAATTTCGAAGTTTAAAGTTCCCTATGGTAAAAATGGACGCTGAATTCGAATTCAGCACGAAAAATTACCGTAGGTCAGATAAAAAAAGGTCGAAAGGTCAAACGAGGTCAACCGAGGGCAACCGAGGTCACCCATTTTTGGAACATTATTTTTTAATGGGAACCCATCTGGTCATCTGTATTTTTCATTATATGCCCATAATTACACTAAGTACGTTAAAAAAATCGGCGTTTCCGAGGTATATGCATTTATAATATTTTCTAAATTATATTTTGATTTCATATATTCTTCAGTACTACTATTACTACGGGTCGTTAGGTCTCACGAAAACAGATGTGTAACAAAGATACTATCTGTATATAAAGTTAACGCGAACATGCAAGCCTCTGGAATCCCAACAATGCACCTCGAGACCGCGCGAGGCGCGAACCCCGGAAGGGCGTATCGATGACAGCCTGTCTGGGAATGTCACCCCGTTCGAATCGCTCCTAATATGTCCCGACGCCGGCTCTGGCCCGCCGTCAGCCGCGTGATGTGCCGCCATCGACCGAGGGCCTCCATGAATCATTGCGGGTTGCTAGGCCAACCGCCACGCCCTGACGGTAGTTCCGTCTGCAGATAACCAATGTCGTCACTCGCTCGGTGCACGCGACCGCGAACTTTGACCCCGGAAGATGGCCGCTGGGCCACCGAGCCAATCCCAGCCCGGTTCACTTTTGGGTTGGCACGTGACGACCAATGAGAGTGCGGGTTATACCTAGTGGATGTATTTGTGTAGGTAGTGCCAAAGTGTATATATATGTGTGTGCGGAAGAAATAAAGGACTAGAGACTCGGGACTCGGAGAGGAAGATACCCCAGGCGACCGAGGTAGAGCCAGCTCGTCTTTGCGATTTCGGAGCGGACTGGCGTTTGCCTGTCGCGACTCAACGTAGTTACCGGGCCGCGGAAGCTTCCAGCCCGGGCGTTCACTCATCACGGAGTTTTAACGAGTAAGCTGTCCACCTACTGTTCTGGGGTATAAAAAGCGGCAGCGTTGGTCTATCCCTACATTTCCCACGGCCAGGGAAAAACTACCCTCGATATATATATATGTATATATATATATATATATATATATATATATATATATATATATATATATATATATATATATATATATATATATATATAATATATATACCTATATAACACAGGCCGAAAACTGTAACGCTGCGACTAATTTACCCTAGCCGGTATGGGGACCGAGGAAGGGAACCGGGGAAGACACCGGGAAGCTCAGGGAGAGGGTAACAGTGAAGGGGACCGGGAAAGGGGATTTCGCAACTCCTCAAACCGTAGTCGTTTAGGTTGACCACGTAAAACAAGGTAGTTAGTCATCATTTCACAAACCATCACGGTCTATTACGATGTTGCGCTGTCGCCGCAGGTGTGCCTGCATGGCCATAATGCTATCGTCCATGTCGGCGTCCTCGGAAACGGACAACCCGAATCGGACCACCCGCGCCCAGTCGTCATCAAGCACCGATAGTAGTGCAGCTCTCTGCTCTGCCGGGGAGAGTTCAGCAATCCCCGTCAGCAAGCTGTATCCAGCGAACTTGGCTTTCCACGTTTCAAAGTCCTTCAACGAGGCTGATGAGGAGAGGCGGGGCGCCGGCGTAGCATGGGCGATCCTTGCCCGCTGCTGCATCCTGGGCGGCGGCTGAGTGCCACCAGATGAGACCTGGGCCACGGCCGCAGGCGCTCCGGCAGACAGCACTCGCTCCATGAGCGCAGCCATCTGATTCTCTCGATGCTGTGCCGATTCCAGTTGTTGCGCTAACATGCGCGTGAGCATCTCCACTTATGACGGCTTCTGCTCCCCGTCCACCGCGTCTGATGCCGCCTCTGCTGTCGGTGGACCGACCAGCGTGTCGGACCAGCCACCGACCAGCGTATCGGTGGTCGGTGTGGGTGCCTACCATGTACGCGCCGTGTGCAGAGTGGGCGCTGGACGCTACTGTCGGTGCCAAAGTGCACGGGCCGGTCCGGCCACACCCGCAAGATTGGGAGATGCCGCGTCACCTCTTCACCGCGTCATCGCGTCTTAGAAGAACCACTTGGGGAAAAGGCCGGGAAGGGGACCAGGGATGACCCGAGAAGGGACTGCGAAAGGGGATATAGGAGGAAAAGCATAGAAGGGGTCAATATAAGCCGGCCCATAAGATCCATCATCCCCCACTTATCGTACTGTATAACGCAAGGTGTTCATTGATGAAATAATTATATTCGCATGCGCTTTGTTCACCTGCACGAGACCCGTGCAGTGGAGTACTTGTTTGATCAGTAAAACAGCATAGCTGTAATCAACATAGTATAAACGTCATAGTATAAACATAGTATAAACGTCATAGTATAAACGTGACGGCCGGTCGGACCTCAACCAGAAATTCGTATTCCTGGTTCCCAGAAATTCCTATGAGCCGGAAACAGAGCACAGTCAAGCCCCACCTGAGGTACATCCTGTCATCGGTGCCACGTGGTCAGCACCCCTGGAGACAGCTCCGATACGACATATCATGGACAACACTGCCACATAAATGCGCCGTTCTCCGGACCTGACAACATTCTTCCGGATAGCTGCAAAACCCGCTGTAGTGCAATCGACTGGGAGTTGTCGGAGGTGTGCTGTTAACCGATAAGAAATACTGACTGCCCACACCAAATAAATATTGGCATTATTAACAAGTGGTTGAAACTAAGTTCGGACTAGAATAATCGTGCAATGAACACCGTACCAAAGTGTTGCTCCTAGCCGTGTATCCAGACACACTCATCCAGTGTGCTTGTGGAGGAAAGGGGAAATGACACCCATTTGGCACGTCCGGGTCCAGCTCGAACGTGGCGCCGCTCTGTTGCCACGGCACGAACTTCTGCGTCTCGGCGGTTGTCAGGTACGATATGTGTTGCTGCGCCGGTTCCTATAAGCCAGGTCAGTAAATATTGCATCTCATGACAATTCGACAAGGGATATTTCATATTTTATTTATTTCGACAAGGGACACCCAATATTTCATATTTTAATGAAAATATTTGTGTGGGGTTATATGATACGCCGAATCCAGCTGTCCCATTTTAGGAAGATTAGGTTAACGAACAAGGGACATTTCTGCATAGCATAGGACATTTCTGAGATGTCACGAATCAAGGTTGTCTTTTGAGATTCTTGATACAATGCAGAACAACCAGAATTGTGCAAATGTATATATCGGTGAAATCACAATAATCCACTGCATCTTTTTGCTATTTCGGAATTTTCGTTTACGGGTCATTTGAACTCGGGACATCATGACCTACCTTTACTATAGGGACAGTCACAATGCGATTTGAATAAGTGCAGAAGTAAAGTAGTTCGATATCATATCTTTCGAAGCAAAAAATAGGGTTTGCTCCCATGTCGGTGGGCTCCCGACCCATGTCGTTGCTTTGAGCCCACTCGGAAGTTTCCGACGTTTCCCATCTCGGTCCAATCGGCGTCTCCAGTGCACCTTCACGCTCAAAGTCAGCTGCCATTTCAACAGTGAGAACGCTGGGTACTGACGCTGGCCTCCGTCTAACGCGGAGCTGCAGCCCCCAAGACTGATTCGGGGGACCTAAGGTGTTTTTCTCAAACTGATCCGGGGTCGCTCTGCGCCTTTTGAACTGTGCTGCTATGAAAGCCCCACAATACGGAGTTGTCGCATTTGTCGGAAGCAGGTTTTCGAGACGAAAAAAAATGTTGCACGATACAATTTTAGTCCAATCCGCCGTAGGGTCTTCGTTTAAGAAAATAATAAGTGCATACTTCTGCGACCTGCGAAACAAAGCAACATAGCCCTATGTACATTGTTGAAAAAGCTGGTTTGGAGCCCGACCAATACTCCCTACACCATGTACCACACCCCGGCCAATATACCAGAACTTGTATGGGACGCCAGGAGCCAGCACCTCCAATTAAGGCGTCCTGTGAAGTTTCATCCCCGGGTGTGCCCAGACTCAGTGGCTCAGTCGGTAGAGAGTCGGACTCTTGTTCGTAAGGTCGCGGGTTCGAATCCCGTAACCGGCAGAATTACTGAGTCCACCCATAACGCAAGGGCGCCGGCTTTTCTCCGGTGACGTGCTAGGCGAGCACGCGTACCCCCAGCCCCACGAGGGCCACCTTCCTCCAACACTGCAACACCACACCCTTTCTTGTCACGAGCAGATAGACCAGCTTCCCCTGGTGCACACATCCGCTCAATTTTATAGGTGCCTGTTGCAATGGCGGAACAACACACCTCTTTGGTCCCGATATCCCGGAGCGAGTGAGTGAACCCCATACGAGCCAAGTGACAAGTCGCCTCGGGGCGGGGGCCTGAGGTTTCTCCCGGTGCCTGCCGGCCCTGCCGGCTGGGGTCAAGGGATGGGCGGCGCTGCTAGTGCGGTTGGGGTGGTGAGTCTCCCGGCCACGAGAAGGCGCCGCCTGCCGTACAGCTCCTCTGGCGTCTGTCATCCTACCGTCCGCGGGATCAGCCCCCCCCCCCAGTAGTGCAGCGGGCACCTGAGGAGCCGAATGAAAACACCATACGTGGCATCTACAACTATTAAACAAAAACACTCCTGGTCTCTCTCTGACGGACCAGACCCACTTCCATTAATCTCGGGTAGGAATGACCCGAACCCGGAGAGTAGCGAAGGAAAACGTCTCTCTAACCATCGGGTCCTTAACTTTCCGAGGAGTGACAATGAGTCTCACCCCTTTGTCTCCCTTGAAGCGAAAACAAAACAAGTGTGACAGATACGGACAGATTTCTGGATGCGAGAGGTTGAAGGATGGTGCTTTGAATGCGGAGTTCGTACTGGTGCAGAGGCGAAGAAAGTACTGAAGGCGTCCGAGTTTGCGCATAGCGTATGGAGAGGTGATAGGAAAGTCCACGAGATTATTCAAATTAAAGTAATACGTCACCAAACAAAAGCACATCGCGTGGAATTATTACCTGATAAAACTTGAGGGACGCGATTATCGACAGACTGTCTAGGTTCGGAGTGGCGGGAGCGAGAAAGATGAAGGTATGGAGAGGCGCGGAGACAAATTAAGACGAACCATGTCATCTTAACTTTGAACACATCAGACGTACCCCCTGAGTTACGAGTGGGCTATGTGCGGATCAAAATACATGTCCTCGTACTGTCTCCATGCTGTGTTTTAGGCGTGGAAGTTATTTGCACACTAATCAAGTTTGCAGAACCCGTCCAAATTGTGGCAAGTGTGCCTTCACTGATCATGTAGCGAAGCAGCGCACCTCCGAAGCGTTAAGCCCCAATGTGTGGATTACGAGCGAGGACAGGATCCTCATGCGTCCTTTCGCCGCACTTGTCCGTTTTACGTCAAGGAAATACAAATTATCGCACTTCACACCAACAAATTAACTTTCCGTGAGGCTAGGGACAGGTACGATCCATCCGAAAACATCCTACGCCTCGAAAGTTCGAAACACGACATCAGTTCCACACAAGCTACAGGAAAATACATTTGATGAATTGACCACACACCTATGTGCGCCTATCCGTTCCCTTGCCGTATTCATCGCCACGCCAACGATTCCTCAAAACCACGTGGCTCAGACCACAGAGGCGGCAAGCCCAGTTGCTCGTCGCCGCCCCTGGGGTTGCCGTTATGTCACCTGCTACCGAGCGGGCTCCGGGTGACCAGCAAACCAATAGGCCCGCCAAGCCTTCGAACAGCCACCTGTATCCCTTACCCCTCACCCCCACTGATCCCGCACCAGGAAAAAAACACCTCCGGTCCTGAGAACTCCACGGAACTACGCAACTGGGCCAGAAAAATCGCACCGGAACACCAAGAAATCGAGCTCCAGCCCCATAAAATCACACCGGGACGCAAAAAAAATTGGCGTCAGGAACCCCAAATGATCACCGCGAGGCCCTAAAAACTCGACGGGAGGCCGAAACGCACACCGGCCGCAAGAACAGCATAGGGTCCTCAAAATGAGGCTGAGGGCCAGCAAAAAGCAACATGCTCCTCCAAAGGGACAAAGAGGCGCACCAGGCATCAAATATACATATTTGCGTCTCCGAAAACTCGGCAGTCTCCAAAAACACGGTCCACTTAAAGCAACAAAGCTCTAAAAAGCACCGTAGTTCACAGACGTGCCGGGCCCCTGACAACAATTGTGCCCTGCCCTTGAAGCACATGGGTCCTGAGGGCCTAAATCACATTCGTACGCGAAGAAAAACGCAATGTGTAAAAAAAGGACACCAATCCAGCTTCTCGGTTCGCATATTTAGCCAATCTGGGAGCATATTTAGACAAGTAGATTAGGTGCGTCAAACCTCGGCAGGGTTTCTGATTTCTTTCCCACCTGAAAATGTGGGAAGAAGGGAAATAACCATCTAATTGAATTCATCGAATTTTCCCCGAGAACCTCCATAGGAATCACTCCATGACGTAAAATATAGTACAAGACTATCATGTGGAAGCGATTAGCAAAACATCGAGGCATGGCCAACATGGCCCGAGCAGAATCGCACGAAATAGAGACGCATCCAAGGGAGCGTCGGCCCTGCCCCTCACACATAGAAACCAAAAATGCACTGAATCACACAATCAATTTAGAGATGTTTTTTTCAATTTTGAAAGCTTTCTGAAAGCGTTCTATTTCATAGACTTTTTCGTCGGTTAGTGCCGTTGAGGAACGAACAGTGCACTGACCATTACGTCGCCAAACGTGCTAAGTGCGGTTAGGAATTAGATAGGGAATGAATTCCGGGTTGGTTGGTTATTTGTTTTACGATACGTCGACCATTGAGTCATATAGCGTCGCCAATCTCTCACGCCGATTGGTCGCGGGCGAAGACTAGCGACAGGTGAGACTCGAACCCACAACCTTCGATTGTGAGACGAGCATCTTACCCCTAGACCACTCGTCCCCGAATTCCGGTTTCATTCGTTACTTAATGTAAAAGCTAGCCGGCAAGCAGGACGGGACGGACCCGACTGCCGTCTGTGACGGATAATGTGAGACGGCTTACGCATTTCAGCGAGGAGAATGTTTGCAAGCCGCCCTTCCACGGGCGATAAATTTCATGGGCCCAAACGTGAGTAACGAAATAGCCTCCTTCACCCCTCGCCAGAGGAGACAGAAGGACGGCTGAAAAGACGGGAAATGGCGAACATACATCCTTGGTGTCGGGAAGACTGGACATTTCACAGGGCAGCGGGATAACTTGAGTAATTCTGGGCCGCAAATCCCTCCGACCTGGTGATCACAGCGCGGAAGGGCATCCCGAGGGTGGTGAGACCCGACGGCGTCAATGGGTAGGCTCGCAGGCAGCGACACCCAATTTTGGTTCGGGATGAACGCTGTGCGCATAGCTTAGGTAGCAGCCAAATACGGCCAGGTTAGTATTCCTTCCCCGTCTCAGCTATTCCAGTAGGCCTGGGCCTCTCGATATTAGCAAGGAGTATGCCCACATTAGATCTTATTAGATCCATTAGATATTATATCCGTATGCCCACAAGGATAGGACAGGCGGGGGATTTTGTGCGTCTCCCTATACGACCCCGGGCAGGACAGGTTAGAAAGACGGTTGGGGACCCCGACCGTTAGAAAGACCCCGACCGTTTTGTGGCCCAGGACCACATGTGGGGTTGGCTGCCGATCGCAAGTTTCAGCGTATAAGCTCCAGCAGGGCGACGATTGATTTAAAGCTAGGTATGCCGACCACTATTACCCAAGCCCCAACATAAGAGCCAAGCAGAAACTAACGGATGTCGCCACCCAGTGTATCAAGCCTTCAAGGCAGTACCAAATAGTAAGTATCATACCAACCAAGGGTGTGGCGACAGCCGGCCTCAATTGTGGACCTGAGCACTGGTAATTCAGCGATTAACCTTGGGCCAGTAAGCCCTAAGCAGCGATCCGAGAAAGTAAGACTTGCTGAATGTTCACATACCACTGGAGGTAAATAAATCCCTGGCCAAACACGTACATTTTGCATTAATGTGCATTAATGACCGTTCGGAATGCAAGTGAATGAATGTGAGTTTGCATGACCTAGCTAAGGGTATCTAAGGACCAGTGGGGGCTGATTGGGGCCCAATGTGTGCATGCAGCTGTCAGAAACCAATCGTTGTCAAAAAATTGACTCAGTATAATTACCTAGGCCCGCAAATTGCAAGTCCGGCGACCCGTGGGAACTTTGCTGTTGGAGGGCAATACGAGGGATTCTAGCACATAAGAGAGCCGGTGACGGATTCATTTCCAAATCCAATATCCACCCATTTCTCTTATGACCCCCCCCTAAGTCTCTTCAACCACGCGGTTCCTCTAGCCTTCCCTAGCGCCACGACCAAGCTAGGTTCACTCACGAATTGAAGTGGTGACAGCCTCGCTATATACATTTTTGTCAGGATAGACGAGTTACGCAGCACCGACAAGATAATTATACCACAACATGATAGCTCATACGACAGTGTGGATTCGCGGGTGACCGCTCGCTGTGAGCCGCACCTGCTGTGGAGCCGGCCCATCGAAAGCGAGATCGGCACGGAACGGAGAAAACCCGCCCAGCGCCCGTCAGTGTAGCATACATGGGCGGCGGCCGTCCGGAAACATATGGCTCAAGGGTGCGCCGTGGTACGCTTCTTCATCACCACCATCGAAGTGGATCAAGACAGACAGACTCGACAAACCCAGACGACTGCGACCACCGACCGAAGACGACTCCAAAACCATACCCAGACCACCGCGACCAGCGAAACAGGAAGACTCACAAACCACTCCAAGACCACTGCGACCAGCGACTCAGAGACAACCCCCTACCCCACCACTTCCCACTCCCCCTTCCAGACATGACACCCCCACACACTTCCCACTTCCCACTTTACCCCTATCCCCCCTTCAGACCGACCCCGCCCCCCAATGTTTGATTTTGTGTACATGTTTATTATACTGATGCCAGTTTGCAAGATTGTGCCTTTGGTCATCTTGATGGATTGATTGCAGGGGTGTTGCTTTGTATGCTTTTGAGAGCCCTGGGCGCAAGTAAGTGCCCTGGGCGCTGTATAACCAATGCAGTCGATACGTCCCTAACCCGAAATAACCAACCAAGGGTATGTGCCCCCCCCAGTTGGCTTTGTCCCCCAATAATTTAAATTTTAACATGGTACCAATATGGGGTGTGCCCCCAATCCATCCATTGGGGCTCTCCAATGCATTTTATCCCCACTAATAATTTTCAGAAATCAGTGCCTGTTCTTGATCTTGTATGCATGTATCAGTGTGTGAAGAAAGGCACCAATGACCTGCGCTGTACTAGTGAATGCTGGTGCACTGAGCCATGGTTGGTTGGTTATTTGGGCTTAGGGGCGCATCGACTGCGATGGTCATACAGCGCCCAACTGAGCCAAGGTTGATGTTTTGCACGTAACACATATTTGCTGCTGAGGATAGGGTTGGATTTGTACTCTGTAATCCTGGATGAAGTAAAAAAGGCATTATTTTGCTTTAACGTGTACACCAAGACACATAAAAGAAACAAATGGGCTAGGTTTCGTTAGGTCAGGTCAGGTTAGTTTAGGTTTTCTAGCTCGAAAATGTCCCAATAAAAAAGTAAATAAAAACTCAAGATTCATGACACTGAACACTCGAGACTTGACAATCAACACTGAAACTCAAGATTTCAAAACGTAAGATTTTTTTCAAAAGCAGGTCATGTTATGATAGGTTTCGTCAGTTTTTGTAGTTGGGAAATGGAGTAAAAACAAGTTAAATTTCCAAAGTTTTACTTTTGGGAATTACGTTTCCTCCAACAATTCACCATGGACCATCAGTATACCTAACTCTTGAATCCCCCATAATTCGGTTGTTCCGGTATTTTTTTAACACAAGCCTGATCATTCCGATGATATTGCACAGCGTGTACACAATTCTGAACAGCAGATTTTCGGTTTCTTCACAACAAACCATGATTGGCTATGACTTGCCAGACAGCATGGCAGCCCGTGTAACACCAAATGTGTCTGCTTGTTCACCATTCACCACGATGTGCATCCTAACGAAGTGAGACGTTTAGGAGAACAGACCTTGGAGTTTTGCAGGCGCATTTAATACCATGGGTGTGACGTGTCCCACTAAAAAAGAAGTTTTCCCAGCATGTTTTCCCCTGACCATTTCTGTTCTATGTGGAAAGGTACCCAACGTATTCATTTTTTGTTATTTTTGGTCGGTAATTTCAATGTCCAGGCAGCAGATGTATTTATCGCCCCAAAGTCTCTTCTAGTACGGTGGTTACCCATTGGCCCCGGAGTAGTACGTGCTGTCAGCGCTTCGTTTCTCTGCTTGCAGTTGAGCTAGGGACAACAAACAGTTGAGCCAACAAAAACCGTCGCGCTGCTCATCGTCTACTCTATCGTCTGATATATAGCTCTAACTTTATCAGCACATCGGGGGGGGGGGGGGCTGCTCCAGCCTCCTAGAAGAGAATCTACTGCCTTTCATGAACTAAATAAGTATGCTTGCGACTGTTTTGTTACGCAATTTGAAATAATTTGGCAATGGAGCGAATGGAGCGACAACTTTTCCATCTAGTGGTTAAAACTTGAAACAGTGTTCGGTTACTTACGCAAGATTAACGCGGAAAATTCCGAATTTTGCGCCACGTGACCTAAGGTAACTTGGTGACTTCGGAAGGGGACCGGGGAAGGGGACCGGGGAAGGGGACCGGGGACGGGGACTGGGGAAGGGGACCGGGGGACCGGGGAAGGGGAGCGGGGAGGGGCAACCGGGGAAGGAGACCGGAGTAGGAATCAGGGTAGGGGAACGGGGAAGAGGACCGGGATGCACTGCATACACTAAGCTCGAGGATGGAATCGTTTAAATAATTGAGCATGAAGTTCACTCTTCGCACAAACTACCCGGCAGCCAACATAGCATGAGTTAACACAGACCATCATATAATCTTGTCGGTTGATGGCAAGTTGCAGCAATGCGCAGTCCGCAAGTAGGAATAACAGCACATTTGCTAAATTATTCAAGTGCGGTTTTGTACAGGTCAATGTCGTCACGGTAATGCCATCGGAGTGTAGACCGAGAATGGTACAGGGGTGATCTAGAATCAGGTGATCAGGGGTTATGGGGATGGGGGAGGGGACGGAACGGGTTCGGTGGAGGTGACTTGGAATGTAGATCTAGAAGGGGACTATGACCCGAACTAGGAAAGGGCGTGCGGATATCTACAAGCGTACTTGTACACGTCTCGACCCAGTGCTCGCACAATGTTGGATCTGCTTCCCACACCGTGTCCTGGACCATAGCGCGTCAGCGCGCACATTAGAAACAGTGCGTCTGAGCACCGTTATTTATTTTTGGGATCAACGTTCAAGCCCCACATACTGATGGTGCAACGCCTATTCTGCTACGGAAACTGAAGCAAGTTCATCCTCACCATGCGCAAACCAGAATCAAATTTCATTGTCCGTGCTGCGGATAATTATTTTTGTGAAAAGCATAGGAGAAATCACATTCCACTTCCTTGGTCAAATTGTCTGCTCTCCCCAGTCTGATAACATTCCTTGTTTTTCTGTTCCAACAAAAATATCATGCATGAGAGTTTGCTATAACCTCGATGATGGGCCGTTCACCTATTTATATCGTCAATGGCATATGTAGGAATTTGCCAGGGAAATGCGCCAAAAACATTGCCGTATGTTTTTTATTGGGTGGTTCACGACGCACTGTATGCAATTGCTGATCGGCGCCATCCACATTGTTCCCAATCCCGCGGCCCACCGCGGGATTGGGAAATGTCCGAGCAGTGCGAGCGTTGAACCCGGGAACTTTGGATCCAGAGTTCAACGCTCTTACTACTCGGCCATCCGCAAATATGCGACTATCCTAACGCCCTGACTACTAAACAAGGTATGGACGTCGGAATAACTAGTTTTTGTGAGCTCCCTTCTGATAATATTTCCTTTTCTATTGTAAGATGAATACATGATGATGAATGGAATAAAGATGAATGGAGATGAATCGAGTTTGACAATAGTTGGTGGAATGGTGCAATCTATTATTCATGATGATTTCAAGAACCTTCAATGAGTCCGTAGTAGTGCCTTCAGTCTTCAGTGTCCGTCGTAGAATAGTCGTTGCACCAACAATAGGTGGGATTGGAACGCTCATCACCAAAAATAACTAACTGGGCTCAGTCACGCTTTTTCCAGTATGCGCGCTGGTGCGCCACGGTTCAAGACACGGTGTGAGGAACATTGCGCGAGCACTGGATCGGGAGGGTTCTTCATTTGTAGCATCAACTGTTGGTTGGTTATTTGAGTTTTAGGGCGCATTAGCATCAACTGTACGAGTGCTAGCTTCAGCGGAGGATTTTGAGTAACTTAATTTAATCCCGTTGGACGCATGCATTCCGCAAACGACGCAAATGTTCTAATATGATTTCCATATGACGCAAAATTTAGTAATCAATTCATGGCACTATGGCATGTACAAATGATGGTGTTTCGATGAAGCAACATACAAATAAACTAGAAGACATCCGCACGCCCTTCGTCAGTTCAGTTCTCCGGCCACCTTCCCTGTTCCCCTTCTAGGTCCACTTCCGAAGTCACCTCCACCCCATACCCTGCACCATCCTCGGTGGTAAATTCCTGACATTTCCATGACAACATTGATCTGTACAAAGCCGCACTTTAGCGTATATGCAATCTAGCTGGCTTCAATTGGCAAATGTGCTCTTATGGCTGTTTACGTACTGCCCATTGCTGTAGCTTGCCATCAACGTGACAGCTAACATAATGGTCAGTATTAACCCTCGCCAGTATTCGGCACTTTACCACCTTCGGTCGTATAGAGGGAGGGGTACGGCCCCCCCTGGCGATTCGAATCCGTGCATGTTAAGAAAACGAACCAAATACTAAAGTAATAGATCTGGCCGAGATCTCGCGCTTGAAATTCAGTATGACCTTCTAAGGTCAATGGTTGACCTTCCAGGTCAGGTCAAATGCTTAAATTGATTTTTTTTTGTATTTTCCTAAGAAAATCGTCAGTTATATCGAAACTACTGTCTAAATATGCAAAATTATGCGAAATGGCCGGCAATATGTTTAATGGGACCTTGCGAACATAATGACATGTCACACGATGTGATCGGACCAATATGTCATGCACCAAATGAGGTCCAAGCCGTGACCACAAATATCCAACTTTTTTAAAAGTGGTTCCAATTTCGAAGTTTAAAGTTTCCCATGGTAAAAATGGACGCTGAATTCGAATTCAGCACGAAAAATTACCGTAGGTCAGCTAAAAAAATATCGAAAGGTCAAACGAGGTCAACCGAGGTCACCGATTTTTGTAACATTATTTTTCAATGGGAACCCATCTGGGCATCTGTATTTTTCATTGTATGCCCATAATTACACTAAGTACGATAAAAAAAATCGTCGTTTCCGAGCTATATACATTTATAATATTTTTTTAATTATATTCTGATTCCATATATTGTTCAGTACTACTATTACCTATTATCTACTACTATTATCTATTATCAACTACTATTATGAGGTCGTTAGGTCTCACGAAAACAGATGTGTAACAAAGATACTATCTGTATTGCACAACGAATTGTTCACAGACAAAATGTCTCACCGAACAGAACACGTCAAACAGATAAAACACGACAGATGCCATCCACAATGCGAGAACAACTGATTCATCAAATATATCACTCGTATCATCTCATGTGCACAGATTGCACATCACTCGGGATGTGCTTGGTGCACGCTGGCCTTTTACACTGGCAGCCTCACTCGTCGGCTGCATCTCGTGTGCACAGGTTGCACACCACACCTGCATTCCGGCTGTGCTTGGTACACGATGGCTTTTTGCACTCGCAGCAGCGCTGCTTCACTTTGTTCACGTTCTGATGTCGCGCCTTTTTGTATCCGGTTCCCTGCTGAGCCACCACGCACACGTGACACCGCTGGCGCGTCTGCTCGGCGGGCTCAGGTGCGTCGGCTGCTGACGGCGGTGTCTTCCTCTTCAGCGCAGTCTCCACTGCCGCCCTGGTTTTGCAGACAATGCCGTCTGTCGGCTAGCTCTCGATGGCTGGCTTGATGAGCGACAAGCCCAGCTCGCGCAGAAACGCCCTCCTTCATCCGTGCTTCGTGTCCCCGAAGGGCCCGGCCTTGTCCGTGATGACCACCCAGCTGTTCAGAGCGGCCACGTCCAGCATCATGAAAAACATGACCATGGGCCACCTCCGTGTTGGTATCTTGCACGAGTAGTGGTCGATCATCTGGTCGATGGTGTCGACGCCGTCTTTTGTTTGGTTGTAGTAAACCATCACATCGGGCTTTCTCTTGCTGGTCGTACCCACGGCGAGCAATGGTTCCATGTGCTGGGTCGACAACATCAGCACGTTCTTTCCTTTCTTTTTGTTTTATGAAGCCATCATCACTCCGTCCGACCAGTGGAATCTGGTGGACTGTGGTGACCGCCCTTCGCGTTCCTTCGCCTCTTCTGGTAGGTGACGGCGGGTGGACATCACCGTGCCGACGTAGAGTGAGGTTGCTTTCCAGCAGGCCCTCACACAGGTCGACACTGGTGTAGTATCGGTCGGCGTTGACGTTCCGGCCACTGTTCTTCAGGTCTTTCACCAGGTGCTTCACAATGTTTGATGCGCCAGTCACATGAAGCGAAGGATCTGGTTCTTCCGCCTTCCCGACATACGGCAGCATTTTCAGGATGTACCGCGATCTCGCGTCAGCCACGTCCCGGATGATAAGTCCATGCGTTGCAGGTTTGTTCGGCATATATATATATATAGGAGATTCTCGTGTGCGGCATTTAGATAGGGTATTCTGTAAAGGTCGGAGAGGTAGGAGGTGCATCACCAGGCCTGGTGACAAGGTTAGAGACCTGGTCCCAGTGGTGGCACAGGCCACCAGTGAAAACCAGTTTAGTACAGTTATAGTGCAGGTAGGAGTGAACAACATAGGTCCTGCTAGGAGTGAGGAGCTGCTGCAGGACTACAGGGCCCTTCTGGCCACCCTGAAGCAAAGCAATAGCAGAGTTATTGTGACAGCTATTCTGCCTAGGGCTGGAGTCTCCCCTGAGTGAAGCTCTAGGGCACTGGCAGCCAATGCCAGGGTAGGTAGGCTCTGTAATGAGTTAGGTTTGACCTTTGTGGACAAGTGGTGCAGGTTTTATGGCTCATCTGACCTCTATCAGAGGGATGGCCTGCACATCTCCGAGAAGGGGGTGCAAGTGTTAGGCAAAGTATATGAACATGTCCTTCAGGGAAACTAGATAATGGGGTGGGGAGGGAAGAATTGGCATTGCCATCTCAGGGATATGCCAATTGTGACAGCATAGGCAATAGAACCTCACAGTCAGCAAATAGGGGTAGCAGTAGATCAATGGGGCAGAGTGGTAGCTCATCCAGAGATGATAGAGCTACTCAACATGAAAAAGCCAAAGAGGGTTATGGAACTTTTGTTAAGTGTATGATGCTTAATGCTCAGAGCATTCGATCCAAATTTGATGAGTTCAAGTGTTATGTTGCTGAGGAGAAACCAGATTTTGTGTGCATCACTGAGGCATGGGTCAGTGAGGGATATTTTGGGGATAGCTTACAGGACTATGAGATCCAGGGATACAATATCTTTTCATGCAATAGGGGTCCAGCAGTGAAAGGGGGTGGTGTAATGCTCTATGTGAATAGCTTATACAGTTCTAAAAAAATAGCAGATGGGGTAAAAATGTGTCTGTGGAGTCCATTTGGCTTGATGTTGCTGTGGGAAAAGGCAACAGCAATAAACTGAGGATAGGAGCTTTGTATCGATCAGGAACCTTGCCACATTCTCAGCAACTGGAGCTCGATAAGGTGATTTGCGAGGAAATCAGTAGAAACTTTCAGAGGAAATGCCTTATTCTTGGTGACATTAATCTAAAAGGATATGAAAATGTTGGTGTTGGCTCCACATCATGTAAACTGTTTAGGAAATGCCTTGAAGAGGACTTGTTCTTACACCAGTTTGTAACGGAACCAACCAGACGGGGCTCATCTTGGACCTTGTCTTCTCAGATTTAAGTGATTTAGTTCAAGACTTGACTGTAGGAGAAACTCTGCGAAATAGTGACCATAACATAGTGCGATTTAAGGTACAAATAGCGGGGACAATCAAGGATAATTTGGCAAAGATTCCAAATTTTAACAGGGCAAACTTTGACTGCATGAGAGAGGCTTTACATGCCATAAAATGGGCAGAATAATTTTTGTATTTAAATGCCTGTGAAATGTGGGAAAAATTCAAATCTTACTTGAGGGAAATTCAGATTAGACATGTCCCCCAAAAGCAAAGGCGCAAAAGAAGGGTAGGAAAGCCAGCGTGGCTTACACCAGATTTGATGAGATCAATTATGGCTAAGAAAGATGCATTTAGAGTATTTAAGGAAGCTTCAAATGTCGTAAATCTAATGTCATATCAAAAAGCTAGAGATGTTGTGAAGCAGAACACCAGAGCAGCAAGGCGAGCAAAAGAATTGGATTTGGCTAGGAACCGTAATGGGGACAGTAAAAAGTTATTTAGTTTCTACAAGCTAAGTAAAGTTTCAAGCACAATTGGTCCACTGGAAGTAAACGGGACTATATTGAGTGAGGATGGTGAGATGGTTGAGGAGCTGAGCAAGCAGTTTAAATCAGTGTTTACAGTGGAGGATGTGACAAATCGGCCAACCGTGAACCACAGTTCAGTGACAGGTGATCAGATACACGATATTGATTTCATTGATAGTGATGTTTTCAATTATATCCGAAAAATAAAGCCAAACAAGGCAGCAGGACCTGATGGAATTTATGCTAGGGTATTGCGGGAAGCTGAAAAGGAAGTGGCAATTCCACTTGGTATAATATTTTGTAGATCAGTTTCACAAAATGAAATTCCAACAGATTGGAAAAGGCCAAATGTAGTTCATATTTTCAAGAAAGGAGAAAGAGGGAAAGTTGAAAATCATAGGCCAGTAAGCCTCACATCCCTAGTTTGCAAGGTACTCGAATCAATTATCAAGGATAGAATGGTTTTCTGGAAGGAAACAGATTGATTCAAGATACTCAACATTGGTTTAGAAAAGGGAGATCGTGTCCCACGAATCTCTTGGACTTTTTTAATTTTGCCACAGAACAATTTGATCAGGGAAATCAGGTTGATGTAGCATATCTCGACTTCAATAAGGCCTTTGACAAGGTACCCCATAAACGGTTAATGATGTAGCTTCAGGTCCATGGCATTGCAGGTAGCATCCTAAAATGGATAGAGTTGTGGCTTTCAGATAGACAGCAGAGAGTAATGCTAAATGGTACAAAGTCATCATGGCAAAATGTTCTTAGTGGAGTCCCTCAGGGGTCGGTACTGGGGCCACTATTGTTCATTATATTTGTGAATAGCATTGAATGTGGCCTAAGCAGTAAGGTTTTGAAATTTTCGGATGATTTGAATATCTTTAGGGCAATAACAGGGCAGAATGAGCAGGTTTTGCTGCAGAACGACTTAGACGAGCACGTGAAGTGGTCCGAAAAATGGCAAATGAAGTTTAATTTTGATAAGTGCAAAGTCATGCATGTAGGTAGGCAGAATATGAAGGTGCCATACTTGATGGGTGGCGAAGTATTATCTGTGACTCAGCAGGAGAAGGACTTAGGTGTTATTTTGAACACAAAATTGGGGGCATCAGAACAGACCAAAGAAGCCAGGAAAAAGGCACTAAGAATGCTTGGGGCAATACAGAGAAATGTGTCATACAAAAGTGAGGAGGTCATCAGGAAGCTTTGCTGTGCATATGTCAAGCCACATTTAGTATACTGTGTCCAAGCTTGGTCCCCTAGTTATGAGAAAGATTGTTGGCTTTTAGAGAGAGTACAAAAGAGGGCAACAAAAATGGTTAATGGTATAGGCAACCTCGCATATGAGGAAAGATTGAAGAAATTGAATATGTTTCCACTTAGATATAGAAGGCTGAGAGGAGATCTCATCGAGGTGTTTAAATTTGTTCATGGTCAGGAACGGGGATATCTCAGGGAAATGTTTGAATTCAACAGAAATGATGCAATTAGAGGTCATCAATTCAAAATTAAAGTTAATCACACCACAACAAGGTTGAGACAGTCTTTCTTCGCGAACAGGGTAGTCGAACACTGGAACCAGCTGCCAGGAAACATTGTCAGTAGCAACACACTGAACATCTTTAAAAACGGCATAGACAATCATTATAAGAATAGGGGGCTTGTTTTTCTGTATTCCAGGGAGGGCTGATATACGGATTTGGTGGGCAACTGGTTCAGTGTCCAAAAGTGCAACCAAGAAGGGCCCTTGTGGCTCATAGTTGCACTGATCTTTTATGTCTTTTTATGTTTTTATATGACGAAGCTGCATCGTCCCCTGTAGCTGCGCCGCGTCTCATCTACAGTTACGCAGTCGGACGGATTGTAATACTTCGAGAGCAGAGCGTTGAATTCTTCAAACACTTCACGAAAGGCGGCGAATTTGTCAGTCTTCCGCCTCTCTTCTCGATCGGAGCGGTCGTCGAAGCGGAGGATTCGCAGCAGACATTTGCAGCGATTTTGGGGCATGGTAGCCCTGTAAAATGGTCGTGAGAACGGTCCGTAAAACAAGTCTTGCAGCTTACAATTGCGGTCAAACTCATACCCACGGAGCAGCAGTAGGCCAATGAAAGCCATCAGCTCCTGCTCGGTCACTGGCAAATGCGTCTTCTTTGTGCTGATGGCGACTTTTTCTCCCTCTTCGTTGGTGTGCTTCGCGATTTTTTTAACCAAACTTGGCGGAAGAAACAACTCGAGAGCTTCTACGGGATGCTGCACAGCTCGGGCAGCACCCGTTGGTCCAGTTGCACCACGCATAATGTTGGCACTGGCAGCACGGACACGGTGATTGGGTGGCTGGGTCGACCATGTCCTTCCGGTGCGTGCCTTCACCTGAGGGGTCTCCTGCTCTACCCTGGTGAAGTTTGTGACCGAACAGCCGGACCTTCCCTCTATCTCACTGTCGTTGTCAGAGGAGTCACTTTCTGCAGCTGGCTGCGCTAGCGGAGCTGCCTCGTCCTGCTCTTCGATGCCAGTGACGGCAGAGACAACCTCTGGCTCTTCCTCGCTGTCTGATGCGTCTGATTCTGGTGGTAGTTTCGCATCACTGTCGTCTTCTACAGCGATGAGGCGCATGATCTCGGTGGCGGTGAGAGAACGGCCAGCATGACCACTGCTTGGTCCCGCTGATGATGAGGCGCCATGACCGACCTTTCGACCTCTTCCTCGTGGCATGTTCAGCACAGTGAAACAGATGTATCACTCCGCGCGACCGCGACAGAACTGGACAAATTGAAACGTGGTCTCGACCACCGACGCCGCACCGTGTGCCCATCCCTGTATTGTCACTTCGCACATTTCCCGGTATAGGGGAAATTGTTCGCCCTCAATCCGGCGTCCCATGTCAACATCACGCGCGCGCGCGCCAGGAGACGCAACAATGACGCACCGTGTGCCCACCCACTGTGCCCACACGGTCGCGCACACCGCTGACGGGACACCGGAAGTCATGCGCCACTAATCCCCTGCGACAGGGCAATACCACGCGCGCGCCGGGCGACAGCACGCGCGCGCCGGGCGACGCAGACTAGGGGACGCCATGTGCTGGGGAGAGTATTCGGCCGGAATGACCTGGAAAATGCGTTATGGCTTCTGTAATGTATTGACCGTAAAAATGTAAGCATGCAAAGACAATATCTTGCAAGATATTGGCTCAACTGGATAGCATATTTCTTTCCATCATATTGTATATTTTGTAAAAACCTGAAAACGTTATAGTTTGATGGGTTTCTCGGTCCAAGGCATGTTTAGGTTCGATAATGGCGTATTTGTTGAACACTGGTCAGATGCGTTCCACTGTATGACCTCATTACTCCGTGACCTGACATGACTTCCCAAAAAAAACTATCAAAAGTCGTCAAAGGTTGTCCCAGAAGGTACTGAAAACCTCAGCGCGATCCGTTCATCGGTTTGGAAGGAGTAAACAAAACACCTTAGGGGGTTGCAACCCCCCCCCCCCATACGGGCGAGGGTTAATCGATCCCGAAATACTATACTCTAAGATAAATACGTACACTACGATTGCAAAACACATCATACCAGTCGATGTATGCAACAATGTCATGTTTAGGTGCGATAATCACGTATTTGTTGAAAACTGGTCGCAGGTGCTCTCCCTTTATGACCTCATAAATCCGTGACCTGACATGACCTCCCAAAAAAGTTCACCAAAAGTCGTCATTTTTTTTTTCCCCCCCCCCTTTTTTTTCCTTTTTCACCATTTTTCCCTTTTTCCCTTATAATTGGATTACCGTCCAAACCGACGCGCCATTGCGTTAGCATGCGGCGTCTCCCGGACCGCCGGTGTCTCACCGGTGACAAAATGAGACACTCAGGAATGTTGTCGAATTTTGGTCGTGAGCTTGGCAAATGTGCTGCTGGCCCAAATTTGGTAGCGCCGGCGGAGATGGAAGCTCTCTTCTGAGCCAATGAGAATCGAGCGCATTGGGTGCTTGAGTTTTTCCTCGAAGGACGCGTTCTGTTTGGTCTCGTCTGTCTCGTCACGGTAACAGTTGCCTATCAAGTTCCTGCAACAGATACCTACCTAGGTGTCTGTAGTAGGTGATTAAACTATCCGTTCAGGAGCCGATTTTGCAGAGATATAATCCTGAGAGAAGACTAGGCATGCCAAATATGCCTGGATCTACTGGCGTGGGCTCAGATCCAGATGAGCCTTGACAAGAAAGCATGGGGATAAAAAAAGCCAGCAAAGAGAGCAAGGCCTTCAACTTCAAACTGGCTCTCAAGGCAGATTGTGCAGTGTGGTGAAAAATCCAAGGATGGTGGTGTGTGTAAATTCAGTGGTGAAAGAAGAAACCTGAAGCGGCACTGTGTATCAAAGCATCCATGGGCTAAAGAGCAATATCAAATCCGCAATGATTCATTCGGTGTTGGAGGAAGGTGGAGACAGGCATGGAAAATTGGAGGTGAGTCTGGTAAATAAGGTTAAAGGATTTGTACCTTCAGTTCAGTTATACAAATGTGCTAGTACTGGATCTACCAGGCCAAATTCTGGTAGGAAATTTCCCTGAGCTCTCACCAAGTTGGTAGGTAGAGCCATTGTATTTATCGGCTTGTATTACCTTTACACAAAAAAATGGTTTCTTCATTAAGAAAACCTTCTTTTCTGCATTGATTTATTTTGCAATGGTGAAACAATTTCTCGAACAAACCTAAAAACAATAATTAGATGATGTTGGAAGGAATATCTAAAAATTATCATATCAAGATCTTCAGATCAAGGCTTCAGAAGCCCCCTGAAGTGTGTTTTGTGTGCCATTGCCAAATTCTGAGAGCTATTGAGCTGGAACTTTCTAAATTTCCCTAAATATTCATTGTACACATTTTGAGACCCTTTTGAAAATTTTGGTTGTACCGAAGAAGTGTCCAGGCAGTCATTTTGGGGGACATGTTGGTGCATTTCTCCCTTATTCATCCTCCTGAAATGCCTATGATTTTTGGGTATGAACAACAGCTTAATGTATGTGAAAGGTCATTCTGCATCGAATGACATTTTCCCCATCAAATTTTTATTTAAAAAAAAAAAAATAATTTATACTTGGCATACCTAACGTTCGGTTGTAGGAGCTGACAAGAAAGTGACAGTGCCAAGGAGTTTTCAACCTCATGTTCGCGACCCCCCCCCCCTCCATTTTTAGCAAAAATATCACCGGATTAGGCTTGTTTGTACCCTGGTATGCATCTCACGGTACGAACAATTCTGCTATGATCAACTTTAGCTGATATAGATGGTGCAGCATGTAAAATAAGGAGGGGTGGGGGGGGGCTGCCTGTGCAGTAGGCACCCACGGTACCCCGCCTCCCTACGCCCATCGACGAACAAAAACTCAGATGCACGCCTGTTTTCCACGAAATGGTTACTGGCTGCCACTGGGGAATGGAGCTTTCCTTGTGGGTTTGACGGAAAAAATGAGACACATTTGAGTTCCTGAAATTGTCCGGTGACACAACGGATACTTTTTTTACCTCTGCATGTGCCAATACAACGCCCAAATGTATTCGGCCACTGGTCCCAGATGTGTGTCAAAATGTATTTCTCTTTCCGTAACAGTTTTGGCAATTGAGCCAATTCTGAACATGAGGTCGTCGTCGTCGTCGTTGGACACTACGACTTCTATAACACAGACTAGACTACATTGCCAGCCATGGGGCGAGGCGAATTTTTTTAAAGCATTTCGACATGAAAAACCATCCATAAATTTTTAAACTTTACTTAAAAAAGAACATGAAATAAGAACGCAAATACTCCGAAATGACGTCTCGATATCCATCCACATGTCCGGTATAGGTTTATGCCACATTGCACACTTCATCTTGATCTGACCTGAGGCCACTTCACGGAAGACAAACAAATTCGATAAGGAACTTCTCCGTTGGTTTCTGGAAGCATACTAGGGTACAAACAAGTGTTAGAAGAACGTGCAAATCACAATAATGTGAAAATTGGTTCAGAATTCGCCGTGACCTCATGTTACTGACTTGATGTGAAACAAAAATCCGAAACATACGTTTTGGAGACACCGCCCATTTGCGCGTACGTAGCAAGTTTCGTTTCAATATCTTTTCATGTGTATGTGTTACCGGTCCTCAAACATATCTGGAGGTGGTCCTTCTTATATGACATGAGGTTGAAATTTTCACGTGAGACGCGCGCAAAAGGTGCTGAAAATGTTGGGGAGTGCTGCTGAGGTGCAATCGGGTCCGCCCTAACTGAATACCGACGATGACGACCGAGCGGGGTAGGATTGGGGACCACTGAGCGAAGATGACGCATGCTCACCACCCAGCTCTTCGACCCACCTCTGGCGTCGTTACCAGGCGATGGGTGGAGGAGCCCGACAGGTCAGCGACTAGCTGTCCTGCATCAGCAGCCGCCCGCTTGTGGGTGATGATCGCCCTGACGCAGGTCCGCTGACTTCATCAGGCACGTGGCGCACTGCGTGCCAGTCCGCTGATTTCATCAGGCATGTGGCACACCACGTGCCATCCTTTTAGCGCGGCCTGCGTGCCCCTCCAGGCTGCAGCAACAGCGTCTGGCATCCAGGGCAGTCTTGCTCCACCCCGCCCGAGAAGCCGTCACCCGATCCTCCCTGGCTCCGAGGGCCGTCACCCGCCCTAGCTCTGCCCTCGTCTCATCAACGAATGCCTGTCATGGCCGTTGGAGGAGCCGTACAATTTGGGTTTCGGAAGGATGGGGTCTGGCACCCTAACGGTAATATCACAAAAGGCCTGGCTGGAGCCAGAGTACGTAGCTGCCGCCACGTCGCCGCAGGGCGCAGGCCATGTCGATTGTGGTGTTGACGTCTCCGGACAAACGGATTTCAACAAAGAATATGTTGCATTCGATGCGTTTGTCAATTTGAAATAAAGACATTTTCTTATAATATCCCTGCCTATTTATGATATGTGTTGCACAGGAAGGTGGGCGAATTCCTCTCTACTCCGGTGCGCGTGTTAGCTCCGCCATCTTCGGTCGAAAAAAAAAAAAAAAAAAAAAAAAAAACAAATTTTAACCAAAAAACCCCTTTTTTTTTTTCCTCTGTACACAAAAACAGTTTCCCCCCAAATCTGTTGATCAACCCTACCTGGAATACAGAAATATGACTTGTAACGTTTTGAGGTGCATACCAGATGTACCTCCAAATGTGCCTGGGCTCATCACATGTGCACCCAGTAAGGTGATGAATGCATCATATTGCGTGCAAGTGGGAAAAATAGTGGATGTGCAATCGTGTCGAGCCTAAACACATCTCGAAACTAAAGTTTCTCGTAGCATTCTTGATGCACCCCAGGACCCATTTTAACCCATTGCACATAAGCTAAATCTACTGAAAATGTATCCCGTTAATCCTCGCCGGCCAAGCTCAGGCAGTCACCATACGATGTTGGTGATGCAAATACAATATAATACAATTCAAATACAATAATATGGACGTCCCTCGATGAGTCAATTCATCAGACCGACGTCAAAGCCTTCACATCTCCGCTGCATCGGACCTGGGCTGAGGTCAGGTGCGATACCGCCGCACGAGAAACTTCTCTTCCTCTTCAGTTATAGGTTGTTCTTCTACTGCATCGCTTTGTGACCCATTTGTGAGTCGCGACACGAACACAGCATTGGACAAGCACGGCCCCCGTTCCGCCGATCATGACATGCTTTCTTTTGCGGACTTCCGTCACCACAGCACCGATGAAGGACTTCACCCACCGAATACCGTCACCACAGGCTGCTCTCATGGGTACCGTCTCACAACAACGATAGCAACAAAAAGCATTTATTGACAAGCATATACAACGGAACAATATTCGGCCATCAACAACAAAGCGCGGCAGTGCTGGAAGCGGTGCGGTACCGCCGCCGATGTTACATTGCGACACGTGTATCTAGTGCGCTGGGTGCTCCTCTTCTCCTCCACACAACTTGTCCATTTGCAAGCGAATACAATCGCGAATACGTTAATCGGAAGTAAATGCGTTACGTGCACGAGTGTTTTGGTGGCCACCATCGAGCGACTCGTGGGAAACGGCGGCAGAGCAGCTGCGGCGTCCGCTCAGAATGCCGTCGACGAAAGTAGTTGAACAGCACCAAGTGAGCGCAATGGAGAATAACCACACAATCATTGCGTTGTTCATGACACCGCTTCGCCAAAGAATGAGAAAAGGGACGGGGATCAGGCATGCTGAGGAGGGAGCATCTTAAAGCTGACTGATATATCGACGAAAAAGTTGATTGAGGACATTGTTGAAATTTGTACGCTGATAGCTTGGTGATATACTTGGAAACACACAAAGCTGCATGAAATATTAACTCACTACGTAATGTTGCTTAACGTTAAACATTTTCGGTGCACTACTGTATTACTTGTAGTTTGCACTACTTTATACTTTAATTTGACTTTGTCCAAATAGGTGCTGAAATGTATTACAGAAAGTACATTGCGACTTGTGCAGCATTGCAACAGCAGCACAAGTCTCAATGTGGCTTTCAGTCTTGTGGTAAATGCAGACACCGGATTGTTCGGTTGAAGCTTGTGTCAACTACCCGTGTTTCTACATTTAGTTCCCGCGTAATTATCCGCTGCGTTAGGTAGTGGGTAATGCAGGACTATGGTATTCACTGCAATGGTCTGGCCGAGAGGCGATGCTGAACCATTCACATGGCTGATGGCGGTCCTGCACGCACTCCGTTTCAGTCATCCCACGTTCCCAAACGACAATGCACGACGTGGTGCCGGGTGAGTCCAGGGATCCCGGTCGGTACCAGTTTCCCAGAGTGGTCACGCTCTGGCCATTCATGTCGACCAGCCCGTCATCTGCCGGCCAGATGTCCACCCAGAGGGCCATCCTGTTGTCGATGGAGATATTCCTGAAGATCTGCACCTGCTGATTGGTTCGCGGCACAGCCGGCCTCGCTGCATGGTGGTTCAGCCGACAGGCAGCCAGCTGGCTACTCTTGTTGCCTTTCGCCTCTCGATCGAAGGAGTAGGCCATGTCGACATCAGCCCTGAAGAACCCCTCCGGCAGGATCAGTTGGTAGACGTGGTCGAACTCGGAGGGATCGCTCGGCGTCGTGGTGCGCTCCCACAGCAGGCACACGCCGTCCTCTTCCCACCAGCGGACACAGACAGCCATCCAGCGACACTGCAGTGCGCACTGCAGTCGTGAACTCACCTCCAGCGTCGCCACCGGCAACCCGACCACAGCCGTGTCGGCGACAAAGGTAGTGCCCTCGCCAACCGGAACGCGCGCCACCACGAGCAGAAGCAGGCGAGCGCTCTGAAGCCGCACGCCGCGCGGCGACATGCTGCGCTACCCACAATGCGGCGAGGGGCCGGCAAGCAAGCAAGCTTTCAACACATCTATAATATGCGGCGATTTCAATGGGCCAGTGGACCAGTGATCCAGCAGGACCAGTGCACGTGGAGTGCACGTGGCTGGCAGCTGGAAAGCATAATATATAATGATTGTGTAAGCATACTTAATACCGGAACACGAACACATTGTATATTACCAACTGGTCAAACTTTCATACTGGATCTTTCCCTTCGCAGCCCACGGCTATCCCCATACATTGAGTGGTACGTTGCATGATGATCCCCTTACCATCGATCACTTCCCCATTTGGATAGCATCCTTAGATGACGTCGCCGTAGGCCAACGACCTCCGAAGTGGATTATCGGCAAAGCAGACTGGGACTCCTAACAGTCTTGATGTTCAGGAGAAGTTCAGCGACCGCTCCGAAGAATTTACTGCGAGGCTACTGCATTGCGCCGAACACAATATTCCCCGCTCCTAGGTACATCTAAGCGTAATTCACGTACGCTGTACGGTCGAGTCATGTACGATGTACGGGTATGTACATCTAAGCGTATTCCAATTCCATGGTGGTTTGAGAAGTGTCGTCATGCTATTCGTGCCCGTAGAAGAGCAACATCATCAGTATGGGCGTTCATCAAGCGAGTTTCGGGACGGATAGTGCCAGCGACATCGCCAGCTCCCCACGTGAATGGACGAATATATATATATATATATATATATATATATATATATATATATATATATATATATATCATATATAACACAGGCCGAAAACTGTAACGCTGCGACTAATTTACCCTAGCCGGTACGGGGACCGAGGACGGGAACCGGGGAAGACACCGGGAAGCTCAGGGAGAGGGTACCAGTGAAGGGGACCGGGAAAGGGGATTTCGCAACTCCTCAAACCGTAGTCGTTTAGGTTGACCACGTAAATCAAGGTAGTTAGTCATCATTTCACAAACCATCACGTTAGTGAATCTCTATTCGCGTGAAGACGTCGGTGCATGTTGCGGACTAGGTGGGGGGAGGTCTGGTGCTAGGTGGAGTTTCACTGATGGCATTTCAGTGAAACCGATCTCCGATCTCTGCGTTCATTTTTATTTTCATTTCTTAAAAGTGGAGTGCTGAAAGTACTGAAGTCCACATGTCCGTGTCGGTATGGCCTCGTGGCATGTGCAAATTCGCTGTATAGGCTCAGTCTGGGCGAATATTTCAAATGTCGCCAGGGAGCAAACCAGATGAGCTATAGGTCGAAAGGGGCAATGGCAATTTGCCCGGTACGTGGGACACAATCTGACACACGTGGGTCGCACATAGACCACGTAAATGTAAATGCAAATGCAAATGTCGTCCATGGTCTCGTGCGATGATAGTTACAAACGGCTGCTGCGGGCAAACTAAGTGCGGCAATAGTCGGAAAATTGCAATAGAAATGGCCAACCGGCCCCGCATGTGGTGTAGTAATCTCAGACAAGCGGGTCGCCCGTGGGCCACATGGTATGTGATAATGTCCCCCATAGGCTCAGGCCGCGAATCTGGAACAGTGGGGACGGTTGTTCTACGACGGGTACAGGCCAAACGGTGATGGGTACGACGGTGGCGGATTCTGGGATCAGTAGACAACAGACCGAAACGACATATTCTGCCAGTGTCGCCACCGGGACGTCGGCAGTGAACACGTGGCACGAGCTTGAAATGTGGACAAACCTCCATTATAGGGATCGACATAGTTCGACAGAAGATGTGCGTCGCGTGTTTGGACGTCGCGTGCCGGCGTTCACCTGGCGACTATTTGGCCGTGAATGACACCCACTGATGTCGGTTTCACTGAGATCAGACCAGTACGTAGGATACGAGGGACTGGATTAAGGGACGATTAAGTGACTGGATAAAGGGTTGACCCCAATTCGACCGGCTTTCATTGGAATTGCTGTGTCATTAAGTCTGACGTTTCGTATGTACCCAGCATAATTCGGCAACCACTGGACGGAACGACTTGAAACAAACACCCCCATGTAGCCAGGACGATCCTAAAGTTGAACAGTGCAAACAAAGTTGAACCGTGCTGCACGTGACACGTGCACTCGGATAATTAAAAAGCGAACGGTATAAATAAAAAGCTCCATTTTCTCAGAGTTTTTCACGATAGCGTTTGGTGCTCGAAGACGGTTGAAAGCGGTGTAACGCCGTTCTTTCGATTATTCGGCTCCATGAACCGATCACACAGTCAGTTTGTGTGACACGATGTGCTACATGATATGATGCATAAAACAGGTTGTGTTCCCACTTCATTAACGTTCGTATTACACACAATTTTCGGGTAAAAAGTGCTACGTGCGCATAGGCCGAATTATTCTGAGGCTTTCGATACCTCTAGATTTCATCGTCGGTAGCATCGTGACAGGATATTCGATATAGGTATAGGTAACAGGATATAGGTAACTTAAAATATGGAGATAGGCTTGTGGCATTAGATATGTACTCAGTCAAGTATAGGAGATTAAGGGGGGACATGATTGAAGTGTACAAAATTGTTAAAGGACTAGATCAGGTCAATTTAAATGGCGCTCTTCAGTTTAGAGTATCACATAGGGGTCATCAATTCAGGTTAGACAAGTTGAGGGGTAGGACAGTTAAGCGACAATAGGTCTTCAGTCAAAGGGTTGTTGATCAGTGGAATGGACTGCCTGCTGATGTTGTGGGAAGTTCCTCATTGAATGTATTGAAATGTAGGGTGGATACATTTTTTTAGACAGGAAAATCTTGTTTTTGAGTTCTAATTTGTGATGGATGGGATGAGATGTATGTTAAGTAAGTGTGCACGGCACAGACCCCTTTAAGCAGGCATGGATACAGTTTGAAAATTATTGATAAGGCATTCAATCCACATGTGTTAAGAGAGATCAGGGGAATAGGGCTGGAAAGCTAGGGTAGATAGGCATTGACAGGTGTGTGGGATATTGGAGGACTGGTTCTTCAGGATGTGGGATAGTTGGGGAGGGTCTTTTTACCAGGCTTATATTATCTTCCATTTACAGACTTAACTGGATGGGCCCTTGGGTCTCTTATTAAGTCTAAGCGCTTTATAACTTTATATAGGGTGTGCCTAGCAGTTGATTCAGCACCTTCCTTCGGGTTGTGATACTGATGAGATTGTCTATGGTAGCACAATGGATATGATGGGAGGAGTTTGTAATTGTTGAGTGTGTTATGCAATAGGAAGTGAGTCTCTTATTAAGTCTAAACGCTTGATAACTTTATATAGGGTGCACCTAGCAATGGATTCAGCACCTTCCTTCGGGATGTGATGCTGATGAGATTGTCTATGGTAGCACAATGGGAGTGTGTTATGCAATAGCAAGTGAATTGGTGCTAGATAGGCTGCGATATATAGCTTCCTAGGAGCTTGAGATAAGGGATTGATTGGGGTGAGAGTATGTACATTTATAGTACCTTTTCCAGATAGGCTTATCCCAGATGGGCCCCTGTGGCTCTTATTAATCCTAACACTTTATGACTTCCTGAATTTCGCCATGATCAATTACCAGAAATTAAAGCTACCCCATGGAATGCTGAAAAAGTCGCTGGAATTATCCTGACCTCAGATCAGCAACCTTGACCGCAATTTTAAATTCGAGAAAAGACAATTGATGCTGTTGGCGAAAAACAATGCACGGCGTGGTATGGGTTTGGTATTGTTATATTGCAACTATTCCGAATGGCCGCACTTCGAAGATGTTGGAGCATTACTCTGACCTTTTCTAAGTCTATGCCCTTTGACGACCTTAGACTGAAATTGTTACGCGATTTGAAAGATGCATATCACACATCAGACACAAGTGTGAAATACTACAACAGATGTATAAGAAGGTACTGTAAGTTCCCTGTCTTTTCGTCTACTCATGGACCTGGTATTTTTAATCTTTATCTCTCACCTTCTCTTACACTATCCTTATCTTCTGTGACCGACCTCTTCGGTCTATTTTTATATACCTATAACGAGTGCTTTTAGTAACATAAAATAATATTACTTGTATTTTTGGATACTTTTGGCAATTAAAATGGTATTTGAACAAAAGTGTTTTCAACAACATTTCTTGTCTGCGTTTGAGGATAAATCAGTTCGCACAATACAACTTTGACACTACTTAACCACGAAAACACAAAATAAACCATACACAGTGCAGCAGTGTCTAAGTAGGCTTTGCCCACGTTGCGCGCTTCATCGTGACCTGATCACAGGAATCTTGACGGAGGTCAAGAAAATTCGATAAACAGCTTCTTCTTATGTTTCTGGAAGCATACTTTGTTTTAAAAAATAGGTGTGATAGGAACATGCATATCACCACAATACGAACATGCATATCACCAAAAGTTCCTCTAAAGATTTCAGAGGCACAACTAGTGAGAGGGATAGGTCGATAGCTAGAGGGAAGGTCGCGAGGTTTGCGAGGTTTAGCGATAGGAATGATAGTGCTAGTAGACCAGGAAGGGGAGAAGGTGCTGTCAGTCCATAGTTGGTTTAGTGCCGAAAGGAGGTTGTCTTTTCCGGAGTCTGATAGATTTTGGAAGAAGGGGTACGCCAATTGGCCAATTGGTCCGCAGTGTTGGTTACTTTGGAAATGGATAAGTTTAGTTCATAGGGAGTAAAGGGGGCATTATATGGTTCAGTGTTGTCCGAGATAAAGTTGCAGATGGCGAGAGTGGTTTGTAGGAAGTCGATGGTGTGTTGCGAGTATTGTGTATTTGAGGAGATGTCAGCATAATAGGTGGCAAAGTGTTCCGCGACGTCTGAGGGTTCTGATATGCTGCGTTGGTTAATTGTCAGTTGTGGGACTCCGGGGTGAAGGGATCTGCCATTTGCGAAAGAGCGAATTTGGGTCCAAATTTGGCCGATGGGGGTAAACAGTTGAATGAGTTTGAATAGAGTTGCCAGCTGCGTTTTTTGGCCGTAAGGATAATCTGCTGACAACATTTTTTAGCTTCGTGGGCTTCTAACATGTGGTAATGGTCATAGTAAGATTTTTTTCGAAATTTTCGCTCAGCCCGCCGCCGCAGAGCGACAGCGCGTTGACACTCGTCGTTCCACCACGGCACGTGGTTACGGCCGGGGGAGCGACGAGTGTGGGGGACATGTGTTTCTGCCGCGAGTAATATGGTGTCAAGAAAAGCTGATATTGGGGGTGTGAATGAGGAGGGAAGACGGTGTCAATTTCCTGGGAGAAAGATGGCCATTTCGCCTTGCGAACATTCCAGCGGGGTACAAATGAGTAATCTCTGGCCTGGGCTGAGCGTTCAAGGATGATATGAATGGGAGAGTGATCGCTAAAGAGGGGGTCGGGTTGTAAATGCCAAAAAAGATGGATGAGATGGAGGCCGAGGCCAAAGACAGGTCAATGGCAGATGAACGGAACGGGGCGATGTCGGTGTTGTGTGTGGGTGTTTGGTCATTTAAAACGACCATGTTGTGGGTGCTGAGGAGTGTTTCAATGTGGTGTCCGCGAGGTGACGTGGTGTGACAGCCCCATGCCTGGTGGTGGGCATTAAAGTCACCCAGCACCAGACAGGGGTGAGGAAGGAGACCGAAGAGGTCGGTCACAGAAGATAAGGATAGTGTAAGAGAACGTGAGAGATAAAGAGAAAGAGTATAGTGAGCTCTAGTTGTGTAATGTGGACACAAACAGCAATACAATTTAGGCTATTAACAATGTTGATCTGACAATGGAGGAGGGTGTCTGAGATAAATAAGGCAACCCCGCCGCCGCGGGATGTATAATTTATGTTGTTGGTATAGAGGAAATAACCAAATATATTAAAATTACATGGGCCATTGTCACGCCGTCAGATCTCCTGAACGCCGGCAATCAATGGTATATTTTTGATAATATATTCCTTGAATTCTTTCCAATGGAACATGAGTGACCTCGTATTCCATTGGAGCAAGAATTCAGTGGTGGGTGTCTGCATTAATGGTTGTGATCACGCTCCCGCAGCCGCGTGTGTGGCGGTGATGGTGAGAGAGAGAGAGTCGTCCGATTCCGACTCTGGTGTGACTGCTTGCTCCGGGTCCGTGGGGATTCCCGAGCGTGCGATGGGGGTCAGGGCTGTCCTGTGAGGACTGCGATGGGGAGGTGGAGGGAGAGGGGAGGTCCTGAAGGGGCGTCGCCGTGGAGGCCTGAGCCCGAGAGGGTGGCTGGGTAGAGGGGGACTGTGGTGGTCCTGGAGGGGCGGCGCGGGGGAGGCCCGATCTCGAGGGGGCGCAGCAATCGTTCGATTCCGGGGGCCGGGAGGCGGAGGCGCCTGTGATGGGAGTAGGGCGAATGGCCGGTGCGGGGTTGGAGCGGGTGAGCGGGTGCTCGGTGTACGTGGGTACACGGGTCAGCGGGCGGGCGGTCGCCTCGTATCAGAATTAGAAAACGAAGACGAAATTGACTAGGACCATTCAATTTCTGGCGACCCAAAAATCAAAATTTTATTTTTTGGAAATGTCAAAATTTTGAGTTAAAGTTTTCTTTAATTTTTATTT